>PVIW01003155.1:130098-168156 GCA_004026585.1 Noctilio leporinus | reverse complement strand
AGACATATAACATTGTGTAGGGGAAAGGGGACTCTGTGCCCTCTCAAACTTACTGGGAGCCCCAGGTAAATATCTGCCTTTTATCCTCATCTAAGATTGATGAAGGAGGACATGCCATCTGCCTCTCTGGTAACAGGGAGGGATTGTGCACGGAATATGAGAATGGAGAACGGAAGGGAGAGGCAAACTACTAAGAAAGCCACAGGAAAAGAAGTGACTTTGGATTCCAAATGCAAAAATACTTTTGATTGAATCAAAGAAAGTTTGTTCATTGATTCATTCATTCATGTAATAAATGTTTATTGAGTGAGCAACTTCCAATTAATTGCCAGGCACTATTCTACCTGGAATACAGCCGGAGTTAAAACAAGACAAAGCAAGTCCTGGAGCTTACATTATGGGAGAGGGAGAGCAAGGGAGAGAGGGAGTGAAGAAAACAAGTAGATAAGTGTATGTCATCTGGTGACATGTCTTACTGAGCCAAATTAAGCAAGGGAGCAGCAAACAGTACTGATGGAAAGGACTGTTCCTCTCTCTAGTATCTACAGAGCATCTTCCATGTGCCAGGCAGTGTGCTAAATGCTGTTGGACAGGAATGAATTCATTCGTTCCTGACAGTCACTGTGCTAAACCCTAAGGTCTCTGCCCCATGACAGAATTTTCAGACAAATGTGAGAATCAGTTCTTTAATGATTGAATATTCAAGATGCATAATGACTTGAAAGTAAAACCTATGACTAAAATATAATGTGTACATCTATTAAATTGAGAGATAAGAGCAGGCATCTCTGAGGAAGGGCTATTTGAACTGAGAATCAATGAATGTATAAGAGAGGAAGATATAAATATACTTGTTACAAACTATTATAATGAGAATAGCATGGTATTGCCACAGGGGCTGAGCAACTAGATCAGTGTAGGAGAACTGAGAGGCCAGTATCAGACTCATGTATACTATATATGAAAGCTGGTATGTGACAGGGATGACAATGAAGGTTAGTGGCCAGGTATGAGCAATTTAATAAACATTACCAGGACAACACATTACCCACACGGAAAAATTAAATTGGATCTCTGCTGCACATCATACACAGAAATCAGTTTCAGGTGGTTGACAGGCTTAAATGTGAAAGGAAAAACTTTAAATCTTGTCACAAAAAATGTAAAATCTCTTTATAACGTTGGGTAGAAATAGACAAGCCACAAAAAGCACTGACCGTAAGAGCAAATGACTGAATAATGGTAGAGGGACTGCCTGAGGGAGTGGGGGGTGCTGGGAGAACGGGGCAAAAGGAGAAAAACTGACTCCTGGTTGGTGGCTCAGTAGAATGGCACCAGCCTGTGAACCCAAAGGTCGTTGGTTCAATTTCCCAGTCAGGACACATAACCAGGTTGCAAGCCAGGTCTCCAGCCAGGTCTGCAGCTGGAGGCAGGTGAAAGGCAACCATACATTGGTATTTCTCTCCCTTCCTCTCTCTCTAAAAATAATAAAGAAATAAAAATCATTTTTTAAAAAAGGAGAAATATTGAGATAATTGTAATAGCATAATCAATAAAATATAATTTTAAAAAACATCTGATTATGTTGCAATTACAAACTTCCATTCATCAAGATACATCCAGAGAGAGAAAGAAGAGGGAAGAAAGAAGAGACAAAAAAAGGTAAAATAAGTTGCAAACTGGGTGAAAACATTTGTAATTCATGTAACTAGCAAAGAAGTGATCTCTAAAAATCAGTAAGAAAATACAATTCAGTAGGAAAAATGGGCAAAAACCATGAATTTTTTTTTTTTTTTTCAGAAAAAGAAACTCCATGGGAAATAAGCATATGAAAGATACTCAGCCTCCTTAGGCAATGAAATCAGGTTCACAGGCCATCACTTTACACCGGTTATATTACCAAATATTAAGATACCTGCACCTGCAAATGTTGGGGAGTTGTCCCTTACAGGTGGGCCTGTGCTGGTGTGTTTGGGGAGTGGGGGCTGGGTTAATGGGATGGGAATCTATTGCTAGGATTCTGTCTCATTCAGGCCCAAGAGGCAGGAATTTACCTTTGCCACTGGCAATGGGAGAAGTGATGGGAGAGGAGGGTCAGCAAGATTCTCAAATATACTGTGAAGAACCCCCATAACCGTCATGCCTGCCATTCTGCCTCCCGCTGGTCTAGTGTTGGGTACCTGTCATCTGTCTCTCTTTCTCAATAATAAATGAATGAAAGAGCTCTTTAAGCGAACGTCTCTAACCAGATCTCACCCCCACCCCGCCCCTGCAAACACCTCGCTCTGGACCAGGCTCAGAGTAGGAGCTCGTTTCGTGTCTGAATGGCTAGACGGATGGATATGCCTTAAGAGTTGGCCCAAATTCCAATTTCCTTTTACCCGCGTTCCTCCCATCCAGCCCTTCCACAACTGAAACCAGCTGAGGACAAGACGCTCTCCTCGAGGGCAGCTCCGAGCGCCGGGACAGGATCCGCATGGAGAGGGGGCCATGGAACAAGTAAGAGGCGTTTCGCTAGGAACGAGAAAGCCCCCAGCTCTAGACGCGGCCGCCCCCAGCGATGGGAAGCCCCCGGGTTCTGCGTGGCCCTGGGGCAGGGCAGGAGCACAGCCTGAGCCGCGCGAGAAAGAACGTCCAACGCCGGCCCCTCGGGAAGGCGCCGTGGGTGGGGGTGGGGGTCGCCTCGGAGGGGGTCCGCCACGCGCCACCGCCGGTCTGGCCGCGCGTTTTCCGGCCCAGCCCCTCTCACCCCGGCGTCCGGCCCCTACCTGTCAGCGAGGCGCTGCGGTCCGTCGGGGGAGCTGCCGGTCGCCGCCCCAAGTCAGCGGGCCTCCCGGGGTCGCGAGCGGCGCACCGGCCATCCAGCAGCCCCACGCCATCATGTTCGGCGGCCTCTCACTCAGGGTGGGCTCCAGGGGCGGGCGGCCCGGGGGAAGAGGCCAAAGTCGCGGAGGCGGGTGGGAGCCGGGGAAAAGTCCGACAGGAACCCCCGAGTCTAAATGGGGAACGGGAGACCGCCGGGAGGCGGCGTCCTTGGCCGACTTGACTGAGAGGGTACGAAGCCGAAGGGAAGGGGCGCGGGCTGCGGGCGACGCGCCGCGCTGGACCCTGTGCGGAGCGGGCGTGGGCGTGGTGCGTGCGGGGCGGGGCACCGGGCGCCCTGCGGGAGCAGAGGGCGGGGCGGGGCGGGGCGGGGCGGGGCGGGGCGGGGCGGGGCGGGGCGGGGCGGGGCGGGGCGGGGCCGGCCCTGCCCACCCGTTCGGGAGTCCGGCCGGGTCCGCCTGGCGCGGGCCGGGTTGCAGGCGGGTGCGGAGGCTGGCGGGCCCCACGCAGGTGAGCGCTCAGGGTCTCTGTCCAATCTTGGAGGGTATTGGTGTGTTCGTAGGCGGTGAGGCAGTGGAGCACCCCCAGGTCGGAAGCAGTCGCTCATCCACCCCAACACCTCGCCCAAACTGGATGCTGGGGGCGGTGGGGGCCGTGAGCCCTCCAGGGCGGAGCTCTCAGCCACAGTCACCTCCGCAGGATGCTATACCCAATCTCCCTCGCTAGTTCTGGCTTTGGGGACTGGGCCTTCATTCGAAATTGTATATTAGAAGCAATGCCATCACTCATTGCACCTCGAGGAGGGGACTTTCTGGGCTGGCGCCCTTGGCTGTAGCGCTGATGGAGGCAGATGGGCAGGAAGGCCCCGGTGACATTAGCACCCCAGAAGAGGCCATCTGCTTGGCCTGGTTCAGGAAGCCTGAACTATCCCTCCTTGTCTGACCTGCAACTGACCCATTCCTACTGGACCCCCCATCCACTTAGCCCGCTTTCTCTTTTAGTGCACCCCGCCCCCCTGCCCTTTTCTTTCAGGCACAGCACAGCTTTTGTGTCTTGAGCACAGGGAAGGTTCCTCTGTGCCTGAGAACTGTCCTGCCCAGGGCAGGCTGGATCTGAGGTGGACGGCTCACATTGTGTCTGTCTAGGACCCGTCCCTGCTCCTTGCCATCTCGGTCATTGGGGTCACGATAATTCTCTTGGCCCTGAAGAACATGAACTCAAGAAAGAGACATCTTATCACCTTACAGAACCCTGACATCAAGTACCCACTGCCCTTGATTGAGAAAGAGGTAATGAATGGGTCATCCCACTGTCAGCCGGTGAACAAGGGGAAGCCAGGAGTGGTGGGGAAGGTGCTGGCTGGGAAGGCAGGGTGGTGGATAGACGTTCATGGCCTCCAGTTTGCTCTCCACTGCCTTTGTCTGTATAGGCACGCTGGGAAAGCACCAAATAGAGTTCCTTTCCTAGGTGCCTGAGCTGTCCAGCAGGGCTTCTAGAAAACTGACAGAGGCTGCCTTGTTTTCTGTTTTATTAGCAAATCAGCCACAACACCAGGAGGTTCCGCTTTGGATTGCCCTCACCAAACCATGTGCTAGGGCTTCCTGTAGGTGAGTGGTGTTTGATTTCATTACCAGGACTGAGTGATGAAACCTAGAAACTCTTGGGGTGTAGAAGTTGCCCTGCTACCTTTCCTGAGACAAATGAGCTCAGAGGGTTTGGGAGGTGGGCTTGGGGACAGTCCATTCCCTTTCTCACTATTAGATTTGGGTTGACACAGGAGTGATCTTAGAATGAACATTGAAAAGGAGTGAATCTAGAGTCAGAAGCTCTGAGATCTTATATCGCAGGTGCCTTGCTGACCAACCTTAGGCAAGCCCCTCAACCCCTCTGAGCCTCAAACTACGAAATGGAATTTCCCAGGCCTGCCCAGCCCTTGGTTTGCTGTAAGGACAAAGCGACTGATGGATGTCAAAATTCAGAAACTACAGAGTGCTATCTGTGCACATGGGAAGGATGAAAGAAACTGATGTTCCCCTCAGTCAAGAGAGAAGCCCAGAATGTATGGAGAGGCAGAAGGGAATCAGGGGTTCCTCCCTATCACCCCATAAATTCTCAACAGGGGTCTCAGACCCATACAAGGAAGCCGGTATTGTAAATACCAGCTGTAGCAATCCTAGAGTTCTGAGTTACCCTAATTTTAGTTCGTAACACCACCAGATGGTTGAGTCAGTCTTAGTGAGCTGGAAAACCTCTGCTAGGTCCACAGCCCAGGAATCCAGAGCTTTGAACAGACTGCTAGTGCCTAGTGGAGATCCTCATCCATGGCCTGTGTACATGAGACAAAACCTTGACCTCACCTCCAACAAATGTTAACATTATCCGTTAGGCAGCCAGCCTGGCTTCTCAGCCTCCATGCTGCTTCCTGTCTCTGTCTTCATCCATGACAGGTCAGTGTTGGCCTATCCGCCTATTGGCAAGAAGGCTAAAAGAATTTTAAAAAACTGAGAAATAGAATATCTTAGAATCTGTCATGGGGCCTTCTGGTCAAGATGGAGGCATAGGTAGACATGCTTCATCTCCTTGTGCAACCACACAAAGGATTACAACCAGATCTGAAAACAAAATAACACTCACAAAATTGAGGTATGTGGAAGTTTGCCAACCAAGGATTTAAGTAAGTCACATTCATTCAGATGGATAGGAGGGGCAGAGTTGTGGAGATGGGTGGAGAGGTGGTGTGATGCAGAGAGGTGGCAGCAGAACAGATGGTCCCACGTTCACCTGTGGAGAGATACCTTGGGAGCAAGGGATCTCAGCCCCAGGCCAGATCACACAGCCCAGGGGTCCAGCATCAAGGAGATAAATCCCCATTACCTCTAGCTGTAAAAACCAATGGAGTTGGGGCAGTAGAAGAAACTGCTGGATTTTTGCTGCTAAAAGGGCCCACACAGATTTAGAATGCGTGTAAACCTCCTCACTCTAGGTTTCATCATAAGGGCAGCAGCTGGAAGGGTACTAGTCACATAAGGGAAGTGGGTAAAGTGACTGGAAATGGGTGAGTGCTGGGCAAACCTCCAGAAGCCAGGCTGTGCCATTGTCCCCTCTCTGAGACCTCTCCCAACACAGAGCCACAAAGTGGTGAAGCGGGTTGCCCAGCCCCGGCAACTTCCTAAGGCTCTGTCCTACACAATACACAGTTGCCTTTTCCACACAGGCTATGCTACTAAGACAGGGAGTAAAAGCAGCTCTACCTAATCAACAGGGAGGTTGCCAAATTGAGGAGACATAGAAATATGGCCCCAATGAAAGAGCAGAACAAAACCACAGAAAAAGAACTAAAACAGAGATAGCCAACTATCAGATACAGAGTTTGAAACACTAGTGATAAGGAAGCTCAGAGAACTCATAAAAGTACAGCAAAAAAATAAAGGAAGAAACGAAGGGAAGGAAGTGGGATTTGAATCAATGATTTGAAACATGAGGAAGAAATAAACATTCAACCAGAACAAAAAGAAGAAACAAGAATGCAAAAAAATGAGGAGAGGCTTAGGAACTTTGGGGACAATTTTAAATGTACCAACATCTGAATCACAGGGGTCCCAGAAGGGGAAGGGGAAGAAGAAGAGCAAGAATTGAAAACTTATTTGAAAAAATCATGAAAGAAAATATCCCTAATTTGGTGAAGGAATAGTACAAGTCCAGGAGGCACAGGAAGTCCCAAAAATCAAAGATAAAGAGAGAATCTTAAAAGCAGCAAGAAAAAAAAAACAGAATTACCTACAAAGGAGCCCCCATAAGACTATCAGTGGATTTCTCAAAAGTAACTTTGCAGGTAGAAGTATTTGAAGTGATGAAAAGTAAGTTCCTACAACCAAGATTACTCTATTGAGCAAAGCTATCATTTAGAATGGACAGGCAGATAAAAGTGCTTCCCAGATAAGGTAAAGCTAAAGGAGTTCATGATCATCAAGCCATTATTATATGAAATATTAAAGAGATCTATTTAAGAAAAAGAATATCAAAACCATGAACATTTAAAAAGTAACAAATTCACAACTATCAACAACTGAATCTAAAAACAACAACAACAACAAAAACCTAAGCAGAACAGGAACAGAATCATAGATGTGAAGATCATTTGGAGGGTCAGCAGCTGGGGGTTGGAGGGGGAGAATGGGGGAAAAGGTACAGGGATTAAGAAGCATAATTGGTAGGAACAAAATAGGCAGATGTTAAGAATAATATAGGAAATGGGGAAGCCAAAGATCTTACACACAGGACCCATGGATATGAACTAAGCTGGGGAGTGGGGTACCAGGACGAGGTGGGTAAAAGGGGAACAACTGTAATGGCATAATAAAATAGCCTTAGAAAAAAAATAATCTGTCATGAGTCACTCTCTCTTCATCCTTCGTGTAGGCAGTGCAAAGTTAATGGGACAAGATGACTTAGGGGCTTCTGAGAGAGTCTGCTATGAGCACTCAGAGGCCACTGATACTTCCCAGCTTGGCTGAAATGAAACAGGTTAGAGATGGGCCTGTGGCACCAGCCTAGGCAGCCAGTTTCTCTGGAGATGTGGCCAGGCCAGGCCCAGCTTGGCTGCATCTGAAAGAGCCTTTTTAAGGTTACTAGTTTCAGTGTATTTCTCAGAAGGAAGCTGCCTCAGGCTTTTCTTCCTGGGTATCCCTGGGTCCCAGCCAGGCCCTCGTCAGTTGGAGCCTGTCCTTTCCTTACCCGAAGCATTTGTGCCTCTGGCCTTCTCCAAGACTTTGGTTCCTGTTCCTGAAGCTACTGAGAAGGACTGGCCCTTCCAGTGTTCCTCCTCTCCTCTTCCTCCTTCCCCCCTCTGTCTCTCTCCAGGTCTCCACTCCTGTCTCCTGTGTGTACAGTTTCTACTCCCTCAGTTTCACTGGTGCAAAGCTTCCTCTTGCCTCTCTTAGCATCACTTTATTGCAGCTTCTGCCCTCCCAGTAATTGCCTTAGTCAGATATCTCCCATGTTAGATCCAACAGAAATCAAAGCCTCAGCCCATCCTATGGCTCTGGGAAGTAGTTATGATCTGTAGGTCTCTGGCCACAGCTGACCCCATTACGTCATTTCTACCCTGGAGGGTCAGAGTTACATAGTTCAAAACTTCATTGCTGCCTCTTAGCAGAGCCATCACACAGGAAGACACGATGCTTTCTAGGACTCCTGGATTGTGGGTGTCCAAATCCTGAGACCCTGTGTTACCTGTGAGGTCCAGTGTTCTCTGTGCCAGGCAACAGGTTACCGATGAGGAGGGTGTGATTTGATTCATTCAGTGACTCCAGTGATGCATCCAGTTGAGGAAGAAGTGACTTTGTGAAGGCAGCATATTTTGCTTGAAAAGGGAAACTCTCCTTTCTGTCATTTTAATACTCAGCCTTCAACAGTGAGCTCTTCCTGCTTCACAAAGTACTTTGATATAGGAAGCCACACTAACAGGTTTCCTGGATGTGAAGCTCACAACTACACAGGATGGAAGCAGGACAGGAGTATCACCCCCATTCACCCAGAGAGATGAAGTGACTTGCCCAGGGTCACACGTGGTGTGACAAGAACAGGCCTAAGATTCAGACATCTGAATCTGGGCTCCTTCTCTGTGTGGCCCTCCTCCTGTGTACCCTGCCACACTATTCACCTGCTTCCCTGAGGTTCAGCTCTTTGGGGAATCTTGAGTCCTACTTAGGCTGACACAATGTTTGGCGCCTTTCCTGTAGGTAACTACGTCCATCTCTTGGCCAACATTGATGATGTTCTGGTGATCAGGGCATATACACCTGTGTCCAGTGATGATGATCAAGGCTTTGTGGATTTAATTATAAAGGTAAATGATGCCCACCTTGTCCAGCTGTCTCACCCTCACAAGCCTGCTAAGGGTGGTGCGGTGGAGAAAGGTGTGGGTGGAGAAGGGACGTGTGCCCTGGACAGTATCACGTAACAGTGAAGTTGTTGACCTGGTGAAATCTTCAGGAGTAGCTTCGGCAACTGTGAGTACAGAGGATTCTCTCCGCATGGTTTCCAGTAGCAAATACATTCCGGCGTTGTGTGCGGTTGTGGCCTCAGGTCTGAGGCTGTGAAAATCATGCTGCCTTGCTTTTCAGATCTACTTCCAAAACACACACCCTAATCATCCTGATGGAGGGAAGATGACCCAGTACTTGGAGAACATGAAAATCGGGGACACCATTCTTTTCCGAGGGCCAGCTGGGCGCTTGTTCTATCATGGGCCGGGTAGGTACTGGGGGTTCACACTGGGCCTCCCCCCCAACCCCCCGGGAGGAAGAGGATTCCTGCAGTGGTTCCATTGTTCTAGAAAATGCCTCAGATTTGAGTCATACGGACTTGTCCTTAAAATCACCATAGATTCGTTCATTTCATGAGATTGTTAGCACCATTAAGGCAAGGAAGTGATTTGGCATTCCCTCACCACCTGGTACACAAGAGGTAAGCTTGCTGGGAAATGGACTGAGTCCATCTCCTCACATATTCATCATTTACTCATTCACTGCTCTGTGAGGTTCCTTAGTAACTTCGGTACAACCTCCCTCCTTCCTCAAAAGAAAAAATCCAATGATTCCCTACGGAGGCCCAGGCTCTACTCCCACTGGTGCACCGGGGCTGGCCAAGGATGTCACCCTGGCTTGCTCCTCTGGCTTAAAATGGTGCAGCCACTTCCTTAGGTGGACTTGCCTCCTGAAAGTCCCAAGGAAATCAGTGATCCTCTTTGTAGGCTCTCAGGTAAGAATTCCAGAAGTCAGAAGGACCCTCTGTATTTTCAGGGAAGTTTTCAATCAAAGAATACAAAACAAGTCAGCCTAAAGAAAAACTGGCCGGTCAACTGGGAATGATTGCTGGGGACACAGGTAAGAGGCTTCTGGGAGCTTCATCCATAGGTGAGCCCCGAGATCCTTCTGACTTTGGAGTCACTTGCCTGGCTGCTTTAGATGGGAATGCAGGGTCAATGGTAGGCCTTGAGACTGGCTCTGGGTGCCCTACTCCCCTTCACCAACACCATGGCTGCCCAGGAGCCTCTAAAGCCAGGCTGGGAACATAGGAAAGGCTGGGGACCAGGCTGGGCAGGCCCACATGTGGCTCCCCAAGGACTCCTGGGTCCAGCTGACTCCCCATATCTTTTGAAAATGAATGCTTGAAAGAAGAGAACAAACATGTAAGGAGACCTATAACTTGCCAGGCACCATGATAGCCACTTTTAAAACAACCCCATTTACTCATTATTGTTCTATTTTACAATTGAGGCCCCTGAAGAGCTCAGACTGGTGCTCGAGTTACCTGCAGTCAGATAGTTAGTTGAGGGAGCTGGCTGTGAAACCCAGTTCCGAAACCAAAGCCAGTGCTCCTTCCATATTGCTGAATGAAAGTGAGAAAGATCTTTCCATTTACTGTTGCATTAGAAGGGAAAACCAAAGTGAAGGGCAGTGCCCCACTTTCAGTTTGGGGGACAGGCATGAGAAACGTAGAGCCAGGGTCAGGCTGCCGCAGACCAGGGACTGTGGGCGACCAAGAGGGCAAGCTGGCCTGCCCACACACTGTGTTCCAGGGATCACGCCCATGCTGCAGCTCATCCGCCACATCACCAAGAACCCCGGAGACGGAACCAGGATGTCCCTCATCTTTGCCAACCAGGTCAGTTCTGCTGAGTCAGCCCTGAGCTTGCAGGGGTGGGATGGATGGAATGTTCAATGGAATGTTCGCTGCCTCCAGGCTGAGCTCACTGCTTCTGCTGCCTGTGCCTCCGGCTGTGGGAGGGCTAGTGAGGAGCTGAGTACAGGCCTGCTTTTCCTTTTTTTTTTTTTAAACTCTTCTGTGTCCCCAATCAACCCGAAGCACCATGCTTTCCTTCCTTCCTTAATGCAAAGTTCTAGTTTTCTCAGTATGAAATCAGAGCAGCCCTCAATGCAAATTTTGGAAAATACAGAAGCACGTAAATATTTTACTTATTTTTGTCTCATTTCTCTACATGCTATATACTTAAAATTATATACAGATAGATTTGTTTTTTTTTTAAAGTCCACATTACCATACAGACATGTTCTTTTCATTAAGACTCTTTATAAATATATTCATCAAAGTCTATATCCAGTTGCACCATAATTTACTAAACCTTCTACATTCCAATTGTTTTTAGTTGTAAATGATAGTGGTGAGTAATTGTGCCTAGACTTGATCATTTTTAGATTTTTAAAAAAGATTTTATTACTTTTAGAGAGAGGGGAAGGGAGAGAAGCAGAGAGGGGAAGAGGCACCAATGTGTGGTTGCCTTTCACCTGCCTCCAGCTGGGGATCTGGCTGGAGACCCGGCTTGCAGCCTGTTTATGTGCCCTGGCCGGGAATCGAACCAGCAACCTTTGGGTTCTCAGGCTGGTACCTTATCCACTGTGCCACCAGCCAGGGCTCCTAGATTATTTTCTAAACAATAATCCCAGACGTGGAATTATTAGGATGAGGGTTATAAAATTTTAAGACGCAGGTCTTCTGTGCAGCGTCACTGAGCCTGTGACAGGTTTCTTTCGGCTCTGCCTCCCTTTTTGCCAAATAAGGCTCCAGCCTCTGTTTTTCTCTCCTTTAGCATTCCAGGGCCACCACATATATAATAGTTTTAGCCCCTTGCACTCCCCCCACAAGATCCTGGGCCCACACTAAGCTCCTTTCAGCTGGGTTTGCTGTGCCTGGTGTCAGTGTGGATGTTGAGGTGGGGCTGGAAACTCTGAGTGAAGCCTCTCTCTTGGGGAGCCATGGCCTTCCAGCTCCAGCAGTTGCCCAGCTGCCCCGCCCTCTGCAGGGGAGGCTTGTTGTGGGAGGGTGGAGGCAGAACCCTCCTTTGCCTGGGGAGTCTGCGGGGAGCTCTCACACTGAAGTAGCAGCAGCTTGGCCAGGAAGGCACTACTAACCCCTGCACTCAGTCTGGGGAATTAGTAGAAAGTCCCAGGAGGAGCTTTGCTCATGCTGCTGCTTTTCTAGACAGAGGAGGACATCTTGATGAGAGAGGAGCTTGAAGAAGTTGCCCGAACTCACGCAGATCGGTTCAAACTGTGGTACACCCTGGACAGACCTCCTGTTGGTACGAACCCCACCGTCCCCACCATAGGTCAGCTCCAAACCTTGACCCACCCCAGGGACTAGTCCCTGGGTGGGTTGAGGACTTCAGCTCTACCTCCCCATGGGAATGGAAGTACAGGAATTTGAAGGGGAGAGAATTTGGGATGAGCTGCTTGTAAAGGCAAAGGCAGGTGTGTGATCTCAGCTGCACTCCACACTGCACTCACTACCATGGGGGGCACTGGGCCACCCTGAACACTCACCCTGACACGGCACTCCACACGGCATCCCACAGATGTCACATACACTGCATCTAATACAGCCATTGACCCCTCACCATTCACCCCACCTGGACAGCAGTCCTCACGTGCCAAGCGCCAGCCAGCTCCCCGCCACCACCGATGTGCACACCACACCCCCAAGACTGCCTCTCCCTCACTGCTGAGCAGTGTCCGCCTTGTCATACAGCTCACTGTCCAGCAGAGGGAGCTGCCCGAGGGAGCCAGTCCACAGCCCCCACACACTGCCCTGCAGGGCTCCAAGGGGCTGCTCTGATTCACACCACACCTGGCACAGCTGGCACAGCACTCTCACTGCCCTGTTCCCCATCCTCGCCAGTGCTTACAGTCGGCAGCCTCCAGCCAGGAGCCTCAGACCCTGGGATCTGGGGTAGACACTGAAGAGGGCTTCCAGGTTGCACCCCCGTCCTCTACTTTTCAGCTTTCTGCAGAGAACAGCAGTACAGACTTCCGAGTTTTGGAGAGCAGCCTTGCGCCCTCTCCCTGGCTTCAGGGAGGGACAGCAAGAGGCCTGAGGCCAGGAACTCGACCTGGTGCCTCCACAGCTTTTTTTCCGCTTAATCTCAGGCTGGAAGTACAGTTCTGGCTTCATTACCGCCCACATGATCAAGGAGCACCTCCCGGCTCCAGGGATGTCCACGTTCATCCTGGTGTGTGGCCCACAACCCCTGATCCAGACAGCCGCTCTCCCTAACCTGGAGAAACTGGGTTATACCAAGGACATGATTTTCACCTACTAACACCTTCTTTGCTCCTAGCAAACTTCCCTAGTCCCTTACATCTGTTTCAAAGCGAGTTGTTCAAAAGTGCCCCCTCTAACGAGCCCTAGGACATGCTGGCGCTCTTGCCTTTTGGGTTGCCCTAAGGCAGGGTTTAAGGGGCTGGAGACAAGGTGGCTCCTGGAGTTTCCTTGCTTGAGGAGGCCTGAAGGAACTCCATTTTAGTATCTTTCCCCTTGGTTTAGTGAAATAAACTCCAGTACAAAGCAGATATCCCATGAGGTGTGGCTCTGTGGGGGACCCACTTGGCCTGCCCTACGTATGAGTTGGCTTGTGTGTGTCCACAGGAGGTCAGAACTGGCCAAAGTGCTGGAGCAGAAATTCAGAAGACTCCCAACGGGGTCATGTCAACTCCCAATAAGCTCTCTTGACCTCACCTTCCCCCCCCTCCCCCCACAGCATTTTGTTTTTAAGATCAGTTCTACCAGAGGGCTCAGGCACCCTCCAAGAGCACTCTCCCTTCCATTGTGGGAGACCTTTGAAATAGGAATGGTGTTAAAAACACACCTGTCAGGGCAGGGGGTGAATCCACAAGGTGGGTGGGCTCCAGGAATCCTAGGTGCCCTGCACTTTGCACACAGATGGAGGTAAGAGGTGCCTTTTTGCTGGCATCCTCTAAATGCCAGGCCCTGTCCTGGCGTGGAAGGGGAAGAGTGGTTACATAGAGAAGTTTCTGAACTTGCAAACAAAATTAGGTTCCGGAAGCTATTCCTTAAATCATTCCCATCACAAGTGACCTGCCCTGTCACTTATGACCTCTCTCGCCATCTGCTGCTCATGGCCAGGATGATGTGCTTCTGCTCTGTCACCTGTGAGGGGGTGGAACCCCTTCTGCACTTAATTATATATAGGTCTCATAACAAGCCGTACATTCCGTGGGAATTTTGTTCCTCGAGTGATAGATGAGGAGGAAGCTGAGCCTCAAAGACAAAGTTACTGTCCCCAGGCCATTAAACCAGTAGGTGGCAGAGTTGGGCTTCCAACCTGGGTCTGTTTAATTCCAAGTCTTTCTTTCCCTTTTTACAAAAATTAGCATAGCAGCAGTATTGCTAAACCTTGGTGTCACTGCATTTCTTATTCAACATATATGGTGGAAAGGGAGAGGGAGGAACACCGCTCTGGAGAACAGGGTGGCCTCACAGAGGGCTGGTGGAGTGGGTGTGGGGAGGCAGCCAGTCTCCCTCCTTGCATGTGTTCCGTGCACCCTCAGTGTCCCCACACGGAGAAAGGTACCCTGCTGGGCTCTGCAGGATGAGTAAGATCCTTGGGTATTTTTCTTATAAACACAAATATCACCAGGCTTATCTCCTGCTTTAAACCTCTTACTGCTTTCACTGGTCCCCACCTGGCTACCCTGGGTCTCCAGATAAATTCCAGGGACCTGGTTCACAAGGCCTCTCCTGATCTGGCTCCAGATCTTTCCTTCCCTGGGCCTCCCAACTCTGGCCCCATTCTCTGGCCTCCCAACTCTCAGCTAGAGGGGATTTGCCCCACCCCCATCCCCAGGAATACCTGACCAAGTCTGGAGACATTTTGGGTTGTCACCACTAGGGAAGAGGTGCTTTTAGCACCTAGAGGGAGAGGCCCAGGGCACCGCTGAACATGAGACAGCACAGAGGACAGCCCCAATCACACTAAATTATTCAGAGTCCCAAACAACAGGGCAAAGGTTGGAAAACTCCATTATCATACCAGCTCCCTAGGATGTGTTGAGATGTTTCAAGTGGTCTTGCAAGCCTTTCCCCCCTAGTGTGTTTGGGGAACCTGCTTCATCTTTCAAAATTTAAATATCACCTCTACCTTGGAGCTTTCATAGCCCCACCCCTAGTCCAGTCCTCCATGAAAAATGACAACTTGCCGCCGGGGCCTTAGAGACTTATACTGGAGCACCTGTAACACTCAGCGCCCTTGTCTGAAATGAACCTGTATTCCCTCACCAGGCCATCAGCACCCTTAGGCAAGCACCTCGGGGGCCAGGCCTTCTCCCCAACCCTCCTTAGTCCAACACAAAAGGCACTTAACCTGACCTATGAGGGAGGGAGTGGAGGGGAACTTAGCCGCAGGGATCTCCTGAGCCAGGTGAGAACCAGAAGCCCACCTACAGCAGATGCTTGGCGAATTGTGTGGAGGGTGGGCATGGTAAGGGAGAAAGACAACAAACCCCACACTTCAAGGTGAGCTAGTATGAGCGTGGACCCCCAACTCAAACACCAGTGCAGGCTTCCTGAAAGAGAATGTGAACTCTGGGTCTCCCTAGGCATGACGTGGCCTTGTGACCAGGACTAGAAGAATACACCCGACCGTGGGGAAACGACACTAGTGCAGGGCCCTAGCATGGCTTCACGAAGGCTGAAGATTCAAAGGGGCCTTGGGTGCCAACAAAGGCTTTGGACTCTAATCTGTGGTAAATTCTGGAACCACGTTCCCAGTCAGAAAGGTCCTAGGAGTAAAATGGTGCTTTGGGAAGGTCGCTTGCTGATGGGATAGAGAAAGTCTGGAGGGGACCAACTGAAAAGGTAAGGGGCCAAGTAGGAGACCAGCTGTGAAAGATGCGAGATGAGGCCTGAGCTAGAGCCATCCCAGGAAGGAGGAGAGGGCAGTTACTCTGCCGCAAGACCGGCTGGGGGGGCCCCTGTGTGGCAGGGGTACTGGCACCTCTCACCGGTGGGAGATGCCTGAGGTTTACCGGCTTCCCTGGAAGATGGGAGCTGCAGCGGAAACGCTGATTTGAGATTCCCAAGGGCCTTCCACGTGGGGGAGCTGTTTGATCAGACAATTGCGTCTGAGGCCCAGGAGGGCACGGCTGGAGACTGGGCTGTGTCAGCGAGGGTGAGGGCCCTGGAGGACTTGTGTTGGCCGCCACAGCTCTGCTCCAGGCTGGGAGGCCCAGCCGCAGGGAGAACCTGAGACCTACTTGCTTTGCAGATGAGGGCAGCCAGAGGGCAGCCAGGGCCGGGGAGGGGGTCTCATTGCTCCTTTCCTGTTCTCACCCCAAATACCCTCCTCCAGACCAGATTCCTGTGAGTGGGAACACATGCTTCTGTCTGGAAGCAGCCCAGGGAGGGGGCTCCTATGATCGTTTCACCCAGCTCAGCCTCTCCAGAATATTCAGATCAATTTTCAGAACTGTTTTTTCCAGCAGAGCTTTTATGAACTCAGAGACCTTCCCCTTTGGTGTAGGAACCTCCCAGCTGTCACCAGGAAGAGCATGAGCCATTGAGCCTGAGCTGACATCTCATTGCCCTCCACACAAAAGTGGTCTGCAGTCATGTATAAAAGTACAAAACGTATAAAAGCTGTGGTGAAGAGCACAGCACAGTTGAAAACGTTAGGGGCACTAGGGCCACATCCTGGGCATCTGTCCACAGCCCCACTTCCCTCCTGTCAGCACCGCCTGCGAGATGCCCCGCCTGCCTCAGTCTGGGCTGTGCAGTGGCCCTGTGCCAGCTCCCCACTGAAGCAGCGCCTCGGGGCCCCCACACGTGCCTCTCCGGGCTCTCAGCCATGAAGAAGTCATCTCCAGTCCTCAGAGCTGGGAGCAGCCAGGCAAGAGTCGTTCAGCATCTGGTCCTGGCTCAGCATGGTCTGAAAGGACACAGCCGAAGGTGTAGTTGGTCAAGGCCACCCTGCAGCAGCTACATGGGAAGCGGTGGGCACTGGGTGTGGCCCCACCTGATACTAGCATCCTGTAAGTTCATGGTGTCCCAGGAGGTCCGCATGGTGGGTTAGAATAGACAGCACTACCAAGATAATAAATTGCTCGTACCTTAGAGGTAAGGTTGCTATTTCAAGGCCCCAGAAATGCATTAGAGGTGACAAGAGCAGAGCTGGGATTCAGTCAAGTGTGTGAGCCAAGAAAAAAAATATTGGGTAAAAATGACCCTACTTGGATTCACGGAGATGCCTTCCTTGCATTATTAATGTGTCTTAATAGATAGGCAAAGGACAGTGACAGTGGCCTCAACAGGACAGATGCCACAACCAGTGGGCTCAATGATGCAGTAGATCAGGAACTAATGGGCCCTGGAATGCACCAGGACCTCAAAAATAGGAACCTTTCCTGAGGCTGGCCTTTTCTACCAGTTCTAGTCTGCCCGTGAACCTTGTAAGAAGATCTTTAGCCCTGCTTTACAGATGACTAAGCCAGGGCTCGAAGAGAGAATGGCCCAAGGTCCCAGAGCAGGGGCTTCAATCAGCTGGGCCTCATTCCGGGGCTGCTCCTCCCCCGAGCCCGTGCTGCCTCTCCATTGGGCACGCTGGGGTGTGCTCACGTGACTAGATATCCATGATGGCAGAGGCAATGATAAGAAATATGTGCGTCTCATGGGCAAAGATGACAGAATGGTGTCCACCTGACCAGAGGTAAGGCCTGGGCATTGGGCTGACTGGGAGGTGACCCAGAGTTGTTAGCAACTCCCTTTCCTCATCAGCTCTGAGACTGGGAAGAGACTTAGCACATGTTAGCTGGGTTTTGCTCAAGGTCCATACCCTACCCAATGCCCTGAACAGCTCAAGGCCCAGCAGCAGACCAGCAAAGGCCTCTGCCCCACCAGCTGCCTCAGAGGATGCCTCACGCTCTGGCCCCAGCACCCAGCACCGTTCTTTGTTCTCTCACAGCACATTCTTTGTGTCTCTCCTGATGACACAGGCTCTGGAGGAGGGACAGGGCTGTCCCAGGCCTTGTGCATCTCCTCACCAAACTCATGGGGCCTCCCAGAACCTGCTGTGGAGAGAGGGTCAGAGTCCTACCGTCAGGCGGTGAATGTCTTGGGAGAGGAGCCCTATCTGCGTCACAGTGCCTTCCGAAGGTGCCATCTGTAAAATGGGCAGTAGCCCGGTCAGCACATGTGGACCCCACTCGTGAGTCACAGAAACGGCATGCAAGTCCTGTCCTGCTCAGGCATGCTCCCCTGGGGGTGCAGACAAGGAGTGGGCCAGGCCTTAGAGTGACAGGTGAGCAAACACATGCTGCTCTGCCCCTGGGGACAAGCAGGGCCTCCAGCATCCCACACCACCAAGCACACACCCTCCAGGATCCCCACCCTGGCACCAGCTTTAAGGGACACCAGAGCAGGGGACAGACAGGGTCTGTCAGAAACAGCCCTTTAGTATATATTTCATGCTGTATTGCTGGAAGCAGAGATGAAGGATTTCAGGATTCTGAATACAGTGACAATTTCTGGCACCAACAGGACCCTGGAAGCTGATGCCGGTATAGGCCCAGGGGAGCATTCTCAGGATGTGGCTGAGCTTCCACACTACGAGGTCATCCTCTCAGGTGATGCTGGCTGGCTCCTTCTCCCTGGAACTATTTGGGCATTGTAAATTTGGAAGCATCCTCGGAGGGCAACCCCTCACTTTACAGATGGGAAAATTGGGGCCCACAAAGGGATAGAGTCCTTGCTTGAGGCTGCACAGAGAATTAGTGACCTAAGCCCATGCAGAGTTTGAAAACAGGCACATGCAGACATACCGTCACCAGGATATGATAAGCAGTAGGGACACAGCCTGCCCTGCCAAGGCTCTCCAACTGCGGTGCCCAGGTACCAGCCTGGAGGAACACCTGTCTCCCAGTGGTCCCAGCACTGGCATCAAACACCAGCTGTGCCAGCTGGTGAGCCTGTCCATCCCCCACCGGCCAGACTTCGGGGGAGACTAGAGGCCATGGCCTGAAGTTACAGGCACTGAAGAAGTGAATCTGAGCATCAGCTTCTTCTGGGACAGACTCAGTGCCCTCAATGGGGTCAGGAGGCCCTAGGCTTCCAGGCAGTCAGGGTGAGGCTGTCCTGCTTCTGCAGATGAGGCCCGGGGGATCCAGTCAAGCTAAAAGCTGCCCTGGGGGGAACTGGAATCTCCTGAGCAGAAGCCCAGGCTAGCAACGCAGTCCTTGGCCAGATGAAGCTTGTCTGGAAGGCCCATTATCAGTTAGTCAGCCTTTAAGTCAGGAGGACAGGCCCGCTGCAGTGCTGCCAACACAGACAGACCAACCCCCACGATGGTTAAGGGCCCAGCTAGGTCAATAACAGAGAAGCTGGCAAAACACATAAAAGAACAGAAAGTCCTTCCAGCAAGGCCACCTTCTTGACTCCCCTCTACTCCCTTCCCCAGGTGGCTCATGCCACTGAAACGGAAACCAGCTTTGGGGTCTGTATGACAGATGTGACTACAGTCAGGATGTGGATGAGACAGCAGGGAGGTGGGGCCTGAAGCCATAGGACCTCCTCTGAAGGATATGGGGTGGGGACAGGGTCCTTCCTTGCCCCATCCCCCTCATCCACAACCCTTGGCAGACCCTGAGTGTACACGGGCTGAGGACCCGGCCCAGGACTGGTGGCTCTCAAGCTGTGCAGGGAACAACAGCCTTTTCCAGGCACACTCAGCTCTCTTCCCCCAGCAAGATTAAAGATATGCTATTTGCTTTCTACATAAATAGTTTTTATTACCAGAAGGAAGCAACCACCTCTGTAGGAAGGCATGACACGGTTACATTGTCACTTTAGCAGAAAACCCTGCTGCTGTTCCTGCAATCTCAGCCAAGAAGCTGTGGCCACAGGCCTAAGGCACTTGAGGCCGCCCCTCTGCTGGAGCACAGGGAGGGGGCCTGAGAGCTGAGCCTCTGGGGATTGTCCATGGCCTCTGGACCTGTGTCCAAGTTCGTATTATTTCCACTGGTGCTGAACATGGACATTAAGAATTACTAAAAATGTACAAGCATCTTTAAGGGTCGTTCCTCCTGAGTCCACCTTTGGTAGCAGCTCCCAAAGTCGGGCCCCTGGCAAAGGTGCAACTCCACACCCTGGCCACCCTCAGGGCTCGGAGAGAGCCTGGCCCAGGGGCACACAGTTGCTGGGTTGTCCCCTGAGTTCATGCACATGTGCAGGGGATGAGATGTAGTTATATGGCAGCACACGCGGTGTTACTGTGAGTTCTCACGGTGCACAGAGAGGACAGCTGACAGGGACATCAGCTAATCTGTCCCACCTGGTCCAGCCCGTCTACTTCAGAGGCATCAAGTGGGCTGAGGCCCCGGTAGCCACCGTAGACCCTGTCACTGACACCATCACTGGGCTCCATTGGGCAAATGTAGTCCGTTGATTCATCGAACTTCTTTTTTCTTATGTTTCCAAAATGTGAAAATCCAAGTTTCCTTGGCTAAAACATAGCAAATACAAGATTATGAGATTATCAAGTTGGTTATGCAGGTATGACTGACAATATATTGCACAGCAGGCCTCTGGGGGAAGAACTAAGGACAACTGCTTCTAGAAAAATGCTCAACAAAATAGAGCTCCTGTAAGCAATTTCTATGCTGGGAAAGACCAAAGGATGTATAATCTTGAACACGGAGAGCCGCTCCGCCAAGACACCGTTCCTGAAACTCAGGCCCAGCTGCCCCAGTTGTGATGCTGGTATTTCCCGAGAGGTGGGGTAGGGACAGGGCTGTCTAGAGGACCTGCCTCACCAAGACTGCGGGCACCACACAGAGCAGCTCTGCTTTCCTTTCTCTTGCCCTTGTGAAGCCACATGGGCCAGCCCTTGGTGGCCTGCCCTCCCTTCTCCAGCTCTGCCCAGAAGTTGCTGTTGTCTCCCCCAGACACATTTCTTATCCTGCTCCCAAGGTCAAGGACATGGTGAGGATGATGTAGCTCAGGCAGGTCAAATGGGCCTTGTGGCGTTCAGAGAGCCGCAGGGAGCGGTGCTGGTGCTTGGACAACCTCAGGGCCTCTGGTTAGCTATGTGCTGGCCACTCCACAGGGCAACTGGGACCAGCTGCCAAGAGGAACACACCCTGTGTTGGCAGGAAAAGCTTTGACTGAGAAACCCCCCGGCACCATGGCATGAAATTGAGCTTGACGGCAGGGAGCCCGGACTCGGGAAATTTGTCAAGGCAGCCTTGGGGTAGACAAGCTCCCAGCCCCCTGAGAATACATGCTTCCCACGCAAGATGTCTGTGTAAAGAAACCTGCACTTTGTTCCTTGGATTCAAGAGTGGCAGGGAACTGACCTAATAGAGACTAACAGGTGGTGAGACCAGAGCAAAGCTGGGAGCCTCGCCCTCTGGGTGGTGCACACAGGTTTGCCTCCAGGCGTTGGGTCAGCTGCTCTACCACGTGAGGGCCAGAAGGGGGCCCTCCGTGACAACTCACCCGGACTTTGGCTGTGGTGGTCAGTGGGGTATAAGCTGGTGAGGTCATTTTCTCTCGTTTTTCCTGTTCGGCCTCAGGACCAATCAGAGCATTGAATTTGGTAGTTAGGTGGCGGCGGAGGAGTGTCTTCTGTGGTGGAATATTGAGAAGCATAGCCAGGGTGTCCCCAGTGAAGCGCGGTTCCAGGATCTAAGAAAAAAGCAGACAAACCACTCAGTGGTGACAACGGTGGCCCTAGGTGATGATGCTAAGCAATGGCCCCTGTGGGCCCAGGAGTGACTTCAAGGGAGAGGCTGTGTCCCACTGCCCTGTCTACCTGGCCCAGGGCCTGGCTTTGAGCACATACTAGCCTAGCTGTTGACTGATCATCTCACTTTCACAGATCAGCAAAGAACCATGACCCCTTAGATAAGCCTGTCTCCCAGGGTCCACTCTGGATGACATGAGAGCCACCCCTTCCTCATTTCCCCGTTGGCTTTGGCACTTGACAGATCTGAGTGATGATAAGAACTGTATCGCAGCAAGAGGAAGTTACACTCGGGTGCCTCTCACTCACTTCCCCAGGCCCCATGTTCCTCTAGGAGGAGGCGGAACTGAGGGCTGATTCTCACATGGCCCCTTTGTCCTGGAAACTTCTGATCTGTGGCCAAAGTCCTTCCAGAAGCTGTCTTGCTTCTATGGGGTCTACTATTTCTCAACCACAAATTATCCAAACACTTTGAGACTTCAACTTCTCCAAGGACTTCAGATGAAATATTAATTATTGTTACTAGGATTTATGTCTAGCCCTTAAGAAAGCAGTTCCTGACTAGCCTAGTTTTCACTGGGGCAGGGGGGCTAGTCCAGAGGGCCACTCACAATGAGGCCTCCATGGACGCCACTCCCACGGAGGTTGGGTGCATACTCTGCCAGGTCCACGGATCGCAACCACTCCATCACCCTGTGGTTGGACCACTGCACCACTTCGGAAGGAGAAAGATTACCCTGTCGGGGGGAGAAGAATGAAGAAATTAGGTCCACTAGACCCCACCCTGGTGCTGTGTGGAGGAGCCCCTGGGAATAAGCCCGCCCGGGATGCTTCCTGAGCAGAGGTTGCAATACCACCAGCGGCCTGGGAGCCTTTCCACCTCCAAGAAAGGAGCTCTCGTGGAATCTCGCAGGATTTTCTACGCTGAGATTTCTGATTTCAAAATCCTGCTATTCACCTAATTTTCTGGTTAACTTTGGAACCAACAGTTCCAAAATAGTCATTCATTCAGTGATTCCACACAACTTTAACAAGGACTGTCGATTATGAGCTGAGTGATTGAGAAAAAAAACCTCCCTAGTGTGGCCAGATATTTTAGGAGAGCTACATTAAGATACCTGTGCCTAACTGCCCTTAAGTGGCAACGGGTCTTCAAAATACCCAGCTTGTTGTGATGGACATAGAAAACATTCAAAATATACTTATTGAATAGGGAAAAAAATTGGTGATAGAAGATAGAGGTAGAAGTCCTTCGTTGCTCAGGAAGCTGAGTGAATCTTACAGCAGTTAGACTCAGCTCCCGGGAACACAGGAGACAGGGTGTAGTCACAACCCTTTAGCTTCAGGGCCTGCAAAAAACTCTGTAGTTCATAGAACATTATCAGAGGCTTGTCCAGGGTTTTGGGTTGCTGTGTGTACTTAAACTATTGCTTCTCTAGCAAAACCTGCTCATGGATTCCCTGTGCGCCTGGGACCAGAGCTCAGTTCATTTCATATCTACCAAAAGGGAGATCTACTGCAATCTGTTGGGTTTCTTATGGGCTCCTCATCTTCTCTCCTCTGCCTCCTTGGACACCCACCTTTCTGCTTTGTCTTTCCCCTCCCCCTCCTTTGCACCATTTCCTCCTCTCCTTTATCATGATGGCTTTGGAAGACTTGCTACTATTGCCATCTGGCCCATAGCATGTGTTTCTCCAAAGAAAGCTGGGAACTTAGTCTGGTGGCTCCTGTGAGACACAAAATACAGTTCGTGGGGTACCTAGGATACCACAAAGCTCTAGCAAAAGAGAGAATCCAAGCACTGTGGTCTGAAAGGCAGCCATGTCATGGAGATGTTACTCTGCTTTCTTTTTCTTTTTTTTTAAAGATTTTATTAATGATTTTGAGAGAGAGGGGAAGGGAGAGAGGAAGAGAGACATCAATGTATGGTTGCCTTTCACCTGCCTCCAGCTACAGACCTGGCTGGAGACCTGGCTTACAACCTGGTTATGTGCTCTGGCTGGGAATTGAACCAGCGATCTTTAGGTTTGCAGACCAGCGCCTTATCCACTGTGCCACCAGCCAGGGCTTTACTCTGCTTTCTTATACCCAGTCATATAGGTGTCCTGGCTCAGGGCTACCAAGACAGGGACTGTCCTGCCCTTACCTCATCAGCTGGTCGCCGGTGCAGGCAGTGGGGATTAAACTTGTTGACGTGCAGCACATGAATGGCACATTTGATGCTGAGATGATGTAGTTGGCTGGTGACTTTTAGGAAGAGTAGATCATTCTGGAAGAGGAAAGTTTTGGTTGATGAACCAGCATTTCCAAACCCTGAGGTTCCCTCCCAGACGAAACACAGACAAGTCAGCCACACCTCAGCAGGTGCACGCGAACACACCAACAGTTTTGCTCAGCTCTTCACACTTGAGTACATATTTTGTACTTCACTACCTGGAAGCTCTTATAGGACAAATGACATGATCTTAACACTTTTAAGAATGTGAGGGAGGGTGGAACCAAGTTTAAAGTAGCCACCACAGGGGCTCCTGAGCGGAGTGCTCGCAGGAACAATGGAAACGTCAACCTTACCACAGTTAGGTACTGCAGCATGCGTCCATCGACTCTGGACTCATGAAACTGGTCTTTGTATTGGGGCAAGCCAATATCATCCAGCCAGCCTGTGGAAAGAGGAGGAAACAGGTGTGTTAGGAATCACGAGAATGGGAGAATGAGAATGCCAATAAAAGGGGCCTGCAAGTGATCATTTTGGGGTTCCAGCTGTGTTCCCCATACGGTTTAGTAATCCATCTGCCTTTCCCAAAGAGACAGCCATTTTTGAGGCACATGTTCTCAGGGAAACTGCCCCATGAGGAACTGCCAGAAACATCATACACATCTGCCTATCCTTACGTGTCACCCAGATGTGGTCTAGAAGTGCAGACTTCTCCTCCTGCTTGGTGTTGATGGCTTTCACTGCTAAAACCAGCTTCTTCCTGTGAAGGGGGTGCTTAATTCCTAGCTCCTGAAATTGAAAGATGAAGACAGATGTGAAATTCTGGCAGGCAGCTTGGCCTTTGGAGGATGCAGAGTGGGTAGAGATATTCCACCTGGGTGGCAGTGGAACCTAGTACAGCACCAAGGGATCAATCTTTAGTGACAGAGGGTGGCTCAGCCTCCTCTGTCCACTCTCCTGTGTGTGGAGCGGGGGGGGTAGTAAAGAGTTGAGGATGGAGGAGGGGTGGGAGGGGGCTTACCTCCCTAGGCATTGGTTTGGGGAAAAATGGGAATCTGCTCAGCCCAGGCTTGGCTCAGGCTAGGCCCTTACCTTTTCCATGTCCTGAGGTGTAGCTGTCAGTAAAGTGTGTCCAGAAGTCACCCACTGCCTGGCAAAGATCACATACTGAGCCAGGCCGAAGTCCTCCAGCCACGCACACACACGCTCTGTGCTCCACTGGGCAAAGGGGGCATTGGCGTCACTGGGAAGGAGGAAAACAGCGTGTCCCATCAGTGGCAGGGCCTGAGGCTCCGTCCGAGCCCCACAAGAAGGGGAACTATGTTTTAATAAACAATCCCCACTGTGGGATCTAACTGAAAAAAATTCCACTATGGTACCCTCATTTGGGGTAATCTCTAGGGTTTCCTGTGATAATACCTGGTCTGAACTGCAAATCTATAGCTGCTGAGAGCATGGGGCAGTTACATGATCCTTGTGAGGCCATGTTTACATGTGTCATTGTCCACACACAAGTGCACATGTGCCATGGGCCCAGAGTTCTGCCCCATTAGGATAAAGAGCAACAACTGAATCATGTTTTCAATAGAATTCAACACCATTTTTAGGAAAACACTCAGAACTAGGAAAAAGGGGTCACAATTCTCTGACATTAAAAAAACCCTCCAATCAACAACAGCCAATATCTTACTTATTAATGAGGCATGAGGGTCATTCACATGAAAGCCTATAAAAAAGGACAATTTTTTCTTGTACATATGCAAGATTATCTCTTTAGAACATTTTCAAATTACACATGAATAATTTATTTTTTTTACTTATTGATATTTTGAGAGAGAGAAAGAGAGACAGAAAGAAACATTGATTTCTTATTCTGTTTATTCAAGCACCATTGGCTGATTCCTGTATATGCCCTGATGGGGGACCAGACCCACAATGCTGGCTTATCGGGACGATGGATGCTCTAACCAGCTGAGCTACCTGACTGGAAGAAAAACACTATTATTAATCATTACTAATACCACTGGTCTGAGAGTTGTAGCCAGGGTATGAAGAGATAAAATAAAAATAAGTATAGCTATTGAAAAGCTAACAATAAAAGAAAGCCATTCCTTTCAGATGATATGACTGTTTACTTAGCCTAGTAGAACTCTGTAAGGTGGCTAGTTATAAAATACACACAGGGTAATTAATATTTATAGCATAGACAAATCAACAATTTTCTATATACCATCAATGCACAGATAGTAACTTTTTTTTTTGTAAAAATCCTACTCACAGCAAAAATTAGAAAATGTCTAGAAGTTGTCCCATGTGTGTGGGGCTGGGGGAAGTGTTAATTGTAATGTTCAATTGAGCAACATAAAAAGACATGAATAAATGAAGAGCTAGATTGTGTTTCTAGACAGGATGACTGGGTATTACAAAGCCATCAATTCTTAGAGACATCAATTTTTCATGTAAAGTATGAATATTAATGGCGCACTTAAAATCCCTATAGAGTCTTTTGGGGATGGTGAGAGGGAAGAAGATGACAAAGCAAATTTATCCTCATTTAAAAAATATCAATGGGGATTTATGGAATATTAGAAGACTAGATATTTCAAAAGGCTCCTTCTAGGAAAGGAGCCTTAATATATTGGTTAAAAAATATATTTTCTGACTGCCTAGTTGAGTGGTTCTGAATCCCTCAAAGGACCAGAATGACAAGAATCAACACTCTTGCCTCATCCTCCAAGTACCTATAAGCATGAGTGGTGTCTACACACATCAGATGGGAAAGATTGGGAAGCTCTGCACTAGGAGTGCCTGCCTTCCACCTTGGACTCTCTGGGACATCCAGCCCCCATCCCCACTCCACCCTGGCCAACGTTCCACACAGTTCCTTTTAGATGGACTAAAGGGAGACTTACCTTTTCTGACCCTTGGGGTCTCTGGTCCTAGAAAGCCTTGGCCCTGCAGTTGCCCGGAGCCCACCTCGTCGAAATTCTGTCATCCCTGGTGCATCAGTGCTGAAATTTCCTGACTGAGTTCTTCGGATTCTGCATGGAGAGGCACCCACAGAGACGGTCAGAGACAGTCTGAAAGTACAGTCAGTGCACCCCTCCTGCACAGGGCCACTCCAGCCAGACCTGGAACTCTCAGTGGCACTTCTTCCCAGTGCCTCCTAGAGGTCAAGGATCATGACCTGTGGCAGCTCCTTGGCCAGACCCAGACCTCAATTCTATTACTGCTTCTGGGATTTGGGCTGCTCCCCATAGGAGTGAAAGTGAATGCCGGCCCTTTTACAGACTGGGTCAGTTGGGCCAGTAGCCAGTCAGCTTTCTATCTTCAAAGGTTTGTTAAAATACAGACCGACCCCTAAAAAGGAATAAATTGGTTTCACACATATGTCTCTTCCAACACCCATGTGGTTGAGCTGTAGAGAATGTGCTCAGGGTGTGTGATGGACAGGGAATGCCTAGAATGAATGACATGTAAGGCAGCTGGCTATATTTAATGGGGGCCTTTCAAAGGTCCCTTTCTCTGGGCCATTCAAATCCTTGCCTCTAAATGGGACCAGTCTATTTTTATTGCTGTTCCAATATCTAATTGAGTAGGGATTTATGTGAATTCTTTGCCTAGTCAGGAAGAACATTAATTCAATTATGATCATCACCACCAACTTACTTTCCCCAGAATTTCTTGATGCCTTTGGGGCTCCGTTTACCATCTGGTGTCAGGGGAGACTGGGGGCCCGACTCGGTACCAGACGACGTGGATGAGAAGTCATTGGCCATAGCAGGGTCATCCCAACCACCTTCTGTGTCTCCTGAGATTGAAAGAATGTGATGAAATATCCACCGGAGGAAAGGACAGGACCTTTAGAAACTTCTCCCCCACACCTGGGCCATCATCCTTCAGTGGGAGTTGGGAAGACTCTGCCCAGCTCTGCCTTAAGGGAAGAACCTGACACCAAGATCTTAGTAGGGAGCTCAAGCCCACTCCAGTTTCTCTTTGAAGTATGAATGAGCTCAAGATTTTTCAAATCTGGGTGAGCTTATATCTTCAAATTCTAAGGACTTGGGGGCCAAGTACTTGCAGGAACTCCAACAAGGAACTTGCTTTCTTTTTCCCAAGGGAGACTGAGAATACAGGTGGGAGGGGGACCTGGTTCGGGAGGGGGTGTTTGGGGAGGCAAACAGGGCATCTCACTCTCCACCTCACCTGGAAGGGTACAGTACCTAATATTGGGGCACTGACACTCCGGCCACGGTCTCCAGCCAACCAAGAAGCAGAGAAGCCACATGAAGAAGCAAGAGAGGCCCAAGTCCAGCCCACCAGAGTTATAGGGAAGCAAAGAAATAAACAAGAGAGTCATCGAGCAAGAGAGAAAAACTCAAACAGAAAGAAAAATAATCCCACAGGGAAGGAAGGGGTGCATGGTGACTAAGCTTCACCCACAGGGTCAGCGTAGTGCAGGGAGGTCTCATGTGGGGGGACCAAATGCTCCTGGAGCTACTTCCTGGTAGGTGGGGTATCCACATTCAGGGAGAGGGAGGGAGAGCAGCAGGGGCTGAATATGTGGACCCTGCACAGCTTGGGCAGATGCCAGGGCCCACTTAGTCAGATTAGAATATTCAAAGCCACTTCAAGTCCAAGTCCAAGTCACCATGACATACTCATTCTAGGGCTTATCTGGAGTTCCTGCAGCCAAAGGCAAAACTGGCCAAGGATAGAAGCCAACACATGGGCTGGCACAGGGACAGCCAGGGATGAGGAGCCAGGGGTAGGGAGAGCTCTGCCAGGCCCAGGACATTCCCTGCTGTGCCCCATCGCTCAGCTGCTGCTGTTGGGGAAAGGTCGCCTCTTATGCATGAAAAGCAACTAAGACTCCATGGTCTTGGGTGTGATGCACCAAAAGGATACCTGTGGACTGACATCCTTGCCACTGGCCACTGATTCCCTTTCTCTAAGGGAAGGCTCTCCCTTAGAAGAGCCCATAATATCATCCTACTGGAAATAGAAAGGTTGCAGTGAGGAAGGCAGAGACAGGAAAGAGAAGATGAGGATGACAGAGGAGGGAGAGTAAGGGATGGAGTTGGGGCGGAGAGGGGAGTAGGAGTCTGAGAGGGAGGGAAAAGAGGAATGATGGGAAGGACAGGAAGGGATTCAAGAAAGGAGGAATAGAAGAAGAGAGGTAGGGGTGGAATAATCATAGCTGGAAAGAAAGGGCGGGTATACACCCTGGTTTTCTGGGTTCTGAAGTGTTTACTGAAGAAAACACTGTGCAGACAGGGAGCCATAGTACCTGGAAGTGGCGTGAGTTGTCCCATTCACCCACCCCCATCATGGTCTAATTGTGGGCTGCAGTGGTGGGCACAGGATCTTGTCCAATAACTGGAAGTGCCATGGCTACCGCTCCAAGGGCCACCAGTTCAGGGGCTAGATACTCACTCAGCCTCAGCAGGCTGTTTCCTGCGGGGTCAGGCTGAGAGGCAGTGGGAGTAGACTTGACAGCATCTCCATTGGGCACAGCTCCTGAAAGCTTCCCAGGTAATGTGGGGTATTTGTGCTCCACCGGGAAAGGGTTGTCCTATTGGGAGAAGAGGTGTTGAATTAACTATCAGTCTCAAACACAAACTCAGTTGGGAAATCTGGGGTTGCAGATTTCAATTGCAGGAACAACTCCTTGTTCTCCAAGAGTCATTTTTGCACTCAGACCAACTTAAAGGCCCTTCAAAGATCATTTAGTTCATGTCAGGAAAGGGGACCAGAGTTCTGAGAAAGGAATAAATTTGCCCAAGGCCATACACAGTGAGACAGGGTGGGGTAAAGCTAAAGTTCAGGGCTGGCTGCAACTGACTTGAAGCAGGAAACGGAACCATTTGCAAAGGAGGTCTTTGGATTCCGCCCAGCACTTGGAGGCTCAATGAATTAACAGCTGCCAATTACCCACTGAGCTCTCTGAATATATAAACCAGAATTATAATAAAAGTCAATGTTTTGCTATATAACAATGAATATAATATATATAGCTAATATATCTCTTCATTATTATATATTATGATAATAGCAACTTTGAAAAATGTCAGCTTAAAGCAAAGTGAGAAGGTATGCATACACTGGGGATAGATGACAACAGAAAATGAGTGATAGGGCTATGGGCCAACATGGGTTTCCCTAGGAACTTAGGATCATAGTCTGCATGAGGTTCACCCCCAGTGCAATGGGCCACAGATAGTGTCCCAAAGACACAAGTTGATTAAAAGGGAAAGAAGAATTGGACTTAGGGCCAAGAGAAATATAATAGCCCCTAAACTCACAAACCTGAGGGAAACACAGTGGAATGCATTTGAGTGAGAATAAAAGAACAAGAAAAACTGAAGCAACGTTACCAAGGGAGTCAACTGGGGGTCACTTGGTTGGACTCAGAAGAAAAGGAATATGAAAGACAAAAGTGATGTCAAAACTGACAAGTCAGATTAGTAACAGGGGTTGCTGTGATTGAGACACCTTGAAGTTTCATTCAGTTAGCAGACAAGTGTCCAATATATTTCTCAATTCAGTTTGCTCACACATGCATGTCCTAGAAATTGTTTGAAATCCAATTCGTTCATTAGACATTGACTACTTATGCCCTATAAGTTAGCTAAATTCTCAAAGAATTCTGAAAGAATGGCTGGTGAAGTAGGAATAATAAGAACCCCAAGAGTCAGAGACCATGTGATTTTTAAGTTCATGATGACCCACAGGTAGAAACTGGACCTGATAAGACATGTGTTCAAGGCCAACAGTGACCAAATACCAGACCATGGTCTGGCTGCTTCCTAGTCACCTGGGGCACTTGTAAAAACAATATAAATTTCCAAGTTGCAACTTGGTTCAAGGAGTCTATATTTTTCACAAGCATCTCAATTTCTCTGACACAGTCAGACCCATGAACCACTGTGTGGGGGGAAGATAGCATTCAAAAAGTTTAGACAATTGAAGGGCATGACTCCAAGTTCCATTACACAGGAAATATGGGAGTGGGAAAGACTTTCAATACACCAACACCACACATGCCCAACTAAGACAGGGCAGATACAAGCAAGGCCATTGACACGGGCTTCCTGGGAGCTTGTTGAGCGGCTAAGATGTAGAGTGCATGAACCTAACCCATGGATGGACTTCAAAGGTGGCCCAGACCAGTGAGGAAGACAAGAAAAGGAACCAAAGGCAATGGAAAGGGTTTTTAGCTCTGTTCATCCAAGAAGAAAAGGCAGGAAGGAAGAGCTCACTGCAGGAGAAGATCATGAAAGGTCAGGGTGGGACATAGGGGAAATAGAAATGCTTGGATCAGGTCTCCTTCTCTGGTCTCCGGGAAGAGGAAGCCTGGTTATGGAGGAGGGGAAGTTCCAGCCAGGGAGCAGCACATAACTGATGGCCCAGCACGAGAGGCAGCACACCTGCGTGGGAGGAGCCCAGGAGCTGAGTCAGACCCACTCCATCAAAGCCCTTTCTCTTTTGCCTTTTAGAACATTTTATTGGTTCTAAATAGAGAAAAACAATTCCTGCCTCAGGCCTAGCATGAAAACAGAGGCCCAGAAAAGATTGTGCTAGGGGACTGGGGTGACAGCAATACTACAAGAGTAGTCTATAGAGGGTGAGACCCATCAGGGACATCACGCTCAAGCGGTCCTGGGTACAGTTGGAAGATACACTGAGAAGCTAGTGCTGACCCAAGGAAGGCTTGTGATCTGTGCACAGGAGAAGAGGATGTTTAATGTGGAACCCCAGCAAAAGCCTAGCATTATTGAAACTAGGAAAGGAGGAAGCTTATTTAGAGACCTAGTTAAAGAGAAGCGCAGTCGCTCTGCAGGAGACCTCTGCAGGGACAAAGGGATTCCGGGACCCCTGGAGTCCATAGGCCCAGAGCAAGAAACCGCTGGCGGAAAAGACTGTTGACCCAAGATATTAGGGCAACCTGACAGCCCGGAGACAGGCCGATTAAGGCCTCAAGACCACCTCAGACCCCCCACCCTGATAGTCAACCACTAACTACCATCTTATCTTCTGTGCCCGGGCTCGCTTGCTCTGCTATAAAAAGCCCTAGCTGTAAGCGACAGCGCACGCCTCATGAGATCGAGGTCGCCCCTGCACAGGTCTGTTGTTTGGCCAATAAATAACATCTTTGAATCCCCGAAAGTCTCCAGCGTTTGGTGTCTCGCTTTCGTCTGGATATAACATTTAACTCAGGGTGGGCCTGAGGGATTTAAACTCTGGAGCTGTCAGGAGCAGGGGAAAATAACTTAAGCCGTGGGCTCCACAGGGCGAGCTCTACAGCGATGCTTGTTCTAGGGAGCCCAGAAGGTGTAGCTCAGAGAGACAGCTAGGAGAGAATATCTGGGGGTCTAACAGTGTGAAAAGCTCTCAGTCACCAATGTTAGGGTCGTGTAGAAATTCTTGAAGCTGACGCTGAGTGCATGTCTGCATTTTTAAATTGTGACATAACAGCACTGAAAAAATGAGACCTGCCGCACTCTTCTAACTGTATGCTGAGAGCACCTCCCCCTTCCCAGCAACCATTATCTATGTTGCCTGGTTAAAGGTTAATTTCTCTGAGCCTATAAAACAAAGAAGGTAATAAGAAATGATATTCCACAAATAATGTAGGTGAAAGCACATGCTACAACTGGGTGCACATACAATAAAACGGGAAGTTTCGTCTTTTTTCTCATTCTCTTCCGCCTTAGTTAACATATTTTAGGGTTACAAAAGCTGCAACTTGCTAATGAAAACACTCAAGCAAACAATACAACCACAAATAGGAGACAGGGGCTTGCACTTAACATACCTTGAGCTCCCCCACCAGGGTGAGTTTGTTCCCATTGACACACTATAGAATGACAAAAAGGACTTCAATTAGGTGGAGAAAAGGGAACTGTTAGTCATAAACAACAAATTAGGACCAGCTTGAATCTACAAGGCTCACCCCCTCTCTCCTTAGCTTAATGTCGGGTAATCACCATCCATGGCAGGAAACACAGGTCACTGTCCAATCCCATAAACAGATATCCTGGGCAGCTACCAGAAATCTGCCCAGGAGTGGGGACAAGAGGCACATGACCATGGGAGCAAAGCTGCCGAACGGGCCGTGACTCCTGTCCCTCCAGCCTTTACAGTTTTCTGCTCTATCACTAGGGAGGCTGGTGCACTGTTGGCAACCAAGGGATCCTACACAGTAGAGCTCAGTGAAGGTGCTCTCTCAGGGCAGGACCTCTTGGTCTCCAATGTCCTCCCTCAAGAGCCTGTGACCATCTCCTCCAGCACAGAGGCCACCCTCAAAACCAAGGGTTACCCTTATAAGGGGCCACAAAGCCCTCCCCATCTCTCTAGACACTTACAAAGGCTTTCTCTCTGATCTTCTAAATTATCCTGTAGCTCACTCCTGGGATCACCTCTGTTATCCAAATTACTTCTTCATTCAGAATCTCTGTAACCCTCTCAGTGCCCTGGGGATACAGGGCCAGTATTTGAGGTCTTCTTAGGCTTGATCTGCCTTGTGGTCCTGATCTTACCTTCTCCTGCTCCCCATTTCCCAAAACCTGCCTGTGCTCACCTCAGAATCTTTCCTCATCATCTCCAGGCAGCACTTCCTGACTTGCCTGGCCTCTAAGACGCCTTGGGCCACACCTGACTGGTTTTCTCAAAACATTCATGTAATTGCTGCCTCCCCATTAACTTTATAAAGACCTCTGCAAGGTGGGCACCAGCACCTTGCCCGTGTGTCCCAGCACGGTGCTGGGCACAAGGAAGCAGCTCAGGAATCTTATGGAGAGACTGATGGGCTGACCTTATCCACAGATTCACTTCTCAAGTCTTCTAGGCTACAGGAGAGTTTTTTCTGAGTTCTGGAAAACACAAAGGAACAGTTACTGGAGAAGGAGGTACGTAGTATTGTTCATGCAGAGGATATTCGAAATGTTTAGCCAGTAGTCTGTCTTGGACTCTGGGTCAAGGTCAGGAAAAAACACCCTCTCTCATCATAACCATTACATATAAGATGAGAGTGGCCCATCTCGGGGATAGTCTTGTGGGACAATATGTTGGTAAGGGCATAAGAGCATCACTTAAATCCAAATCAAAGGTCCTTGGCATTCCTCAAAAAGCTAGAATACACTCAACTCTGTTGTATCAATGGGAGCTGACTGTTTTGTGGTCATAAAGACAAATGTCTACAGACTCAAAGAGAGGAAAGGTACTAATACTGCCTTGTCTGTGAATCTAAGAGGAGTTCAGGGAGGAGGAATTATTTTACAGTGGAAATGAGCACATCAGCCAGTCCCAACTCCAAAGCATTAACTTTATAAAGGCCTCTGCAAGGTGGGCACCAGCACTTCCCAACCCTCAGTCGGGCTCTCTGCATCCTGACCAGTCTGCTCAGGGGAATTTGCTTTCTCAGGGGCGATTTTGCAGAGAAGGGCACCAGTTTGATAGAGAAGAGGCAACGCCAGCAGTGGTCACAGGGTTTCCCTGTGACAAATCTCCTTGGTAGTGATATTTCTCAGTTCCTATGAATAAATCAGCATCTGTTTACACATTAGTCTCTTGAGAATCTGGTCAATGTGAGTTACTCAGTGTTGACTTATTCCTGAGTGAACTCATAAACCAAATTTCTTATTCTACTAAACTAAAGACAGGGTATTTGCCCTCTTTGACACCACCACTTGCTCTGGGGCTAAAGGCTCTTGGAAAACTGGCTCTCTGGGAACAGAGTTCTGAGAATGTAGATTCTGGAGGCTTGGCACCATCCTGGGGAAGCTTCCATCATGCTTAGGGCCATCTCCTCCAGATACCTTGGCTACAGGACAGCCTGCTCTTGGCAGGGAAGCTCCGTATCTCTATTACTTAGAAATGTGCTCTAAAGAGCTGACATAGGAAACTAGAAACAGGTTCCTTTGAGAGGGAACCAGCCAGATGACAGCCAAGTGACCCCACAGGCCAGCCCATTATAAGCTCATTGGTATGTGAAGCTTCCCCAAAGCAACTGGACCAACTTCCCTGTAGGAGAAATGGCCCTTCCTAGAGAGTATGGCTTGTCACAGGGTTAGATTCACCTTGAGAGCAGGAAGGATGTTTCAGAGGACTGACAAAAAAGGCAGGCACACATCAAGGGATGCTCTCAGCTCTGAGGAGCCACTGGAGGGCATGGATGAGGTACAGTCACCTCTCTTCTGAGCATCTAACCCCTGGTCAGGGTCTTTCTCAGTGACAATGACCCAGACCCTCCACTGTGGGAAGGGAAGTCCCTCTGCAGCCAGGGGAGATAGGTAGGTATGGTTGGAGACTGTTCCATGGTTTTGGTGCCATTGTGGCCACTGCTGGAATCCTGCCCAGGTGCATAAGGCCATGTGTGCCCAGGGCATGGTGGTCATGCTCATCACATGAAGGGTGTGAGGGTACAATGGCTCTGGGGAAATGCTTCAGCCTCCTACCTGGTTTCCAGTGATTTCTGTGGAAGTGGAGGTGGCCCTGCTGTGGGAGAGCTACATCTTGGAGGCATCTGCACCAGAAAGAGAAGAGTCACCACAGAGGACAGTCACTGTTTGGAGACCATCCACCATCCTTTCCCCTTCTTTGGATGATTTCTCTTAGGGAGTTACATTTCTGCCCCTGGGTACAGCCATGGTGGCTACCTTAATCCTGGTGCTTTGCTCTTTCAAGATACCAAGGAAGTAGGTGTAAATAAACACCCCAGGCCAACTTGCCTCACCTTCATGAGCCAAAGTTCATAGCCTAGCAGTAGAATCCTGACAAGAGTTCCTGGGCTTGAATCCCAGGGCTCTTACTGCTCCTGCCCTTTTCGAGCTCAGTCCTTCAGCTTTTCCTTTCATTCAGTAAGCCACCACTCAGCCTTTCAAAAATATTTGTTTGGTGTGGGTTAGCCAAAGTAGATCTCTATTGCTTGAGATGAGCAAAACTGTGGTTGACAGTCACTCAACAAACGTGAGCAACATCTGTGACCTGCCAGGGCCAGTGTTAGGTGTGGGACCAGCATGCCAAGGAGGCAGACAAGTTAATTAAGATAAAAGATGAATGTAATATGCCCTTATGGCACCAATATCCATAACATGACATGGGGATAGAGGACAGGGAAAGGCTCCTCTTATTGATGGGAAGGTTGGGAAGGTAACTTGAGCTGACTTTTAAGAACTGAGAACAGGCTCGCCAAGAAGGCAAGAAAGGAGAGAGCAACATAGGTGGCATGGGTTTGAGCTAATGGTGGTGACACAGTCCCGCATCTTCAGTATTAGACTGAATGCAAAGACTATTTCTTTTCTCTAGAGCTCTGAATCTTTTTGGTCTACTATAGTAAAAGCCTTGACTTTTTGGTCAAATACTCTCTCAGCCTCAGCTTCATTCATAATAAAATAAGGATCTCAAACGGTTATTGTGAGGAGAGCCATATACAGTGCTCATCACAGTGACACACAGAGGTACTAAATTACTGCTATTTTATTCTCACCAGCAATCTGGAATGCTTGCTTTAACTAGGTAGCTGGCCATTGGTGACCTTTTCCTCTTGCCTTAATTAAGGAGGTTGAGCTGGACTGTTAAGATCCTCTTTAGTTTGACTATTCTGGAGTTTCTTGATTTTTTATATCCTAGATTGAAGCACCTTCTTTACCTGAGATCTGTGTCTACAAGTTTGCTTATTTGTGTCTATGGTAAGTCCAGAGAGATTCATATAAAAACAAGCAAAAGAGGAAAAAGGAAATCTATACGCTCATTTTAGGTCTACAGGGGACATTTGTGAAGTAGGAATGTATCACTTCAAAACGGGCAGTTCTCTCTCTAAATGAGCAAGACACATCCATTCATTCAATAAAAAATTGTTGAATTCTACTGGATATCAGGCATTATTGCAGGTCCTGGAGAAGCAGTGGTAAGTAAAAGCAACATCACTTTTGGTCTCTGCCTACATTCCAAAAAGACCAAAACAAACAAACAAACTAGATTTAAAAATGAAACTTTCTAACTTCAAAATTCCAGTATCCACTATACTGTTCTCCCAAGCAGCACACAGGCCTGGGCCTGGGCCCCCTGCTGTCCTCGGGGTTCTCCCCAAGGCCTCTGGGGCCACTCCATTGATTTAACTTATCACCTGTCAAGATTTATGCCTGATAGTTGCCTGCTAGATCCTCCCCTTTGCTCAGGGTAAGCTCTTAGGGCCTACTGAAACCCCACATCATGGACGGAAACATAGCACCTCTGGTTTAAACAATTCTTCAGGGCCTTTATTTGCAGTATTCCGCTTTCTGAAATTTCCCTCCAGCTCTTCCTCATTGATTGAGAGGCTTCTCTCTGAAGGTCCTGGAAGCATTAATGCAGAAAACAAGATAACTATTATAATTGTATCATAAAATCCTAATATTGTGTTTCCTTCATGAAGACTAAGAAATGCACATGGGGGCATTAAGAGTGATTTGGAAGATTCTTCAGGGCATCTGAGCAAGGGCTGCCAAGAAGGCATCTCAAGATCAAAGCTCCTGCGTGGAACAGAGAGAAGGCAGCCCATGGTATCCTTCCCCCGCCTTCTGATTCCTTGGCACAGGCAATCAGGTCCTGGGAGTGATTTGACCTAAGATCTCAAAAGATTAGAGAAAATGGGGCAGTGACATATGCATGGGAGTGGGATGGGGGAGCGGGGTGGGCTTACAGGCCCTGGCCACTGACCAGTAAGCTACAACCCAGTTTGGGGCTCAGTTTCTCCCTAAGATGAGGCAATAGCTCAGCCAGAATCAGAGATTCCTGAATATCGTCAAAGCAGCCCTCTGCAATGAAACAGTTGCTTCCTTGGGATCTGTGATGGAGGCCCAGGTCAATGGTTTGAACAACAAGGGAGGCATCCTGGTACAGGTCTCACTGTGCCCATAAGAACATGAATGCTGTCAGAGAGATGCAAATTAAAACCCCAATAAGATACCACCTCACACCTGTCAGAATGGCAATCATCAACAAATCAACAAACAACAAGTGTTGGCGAGGATGCGGGGCAAAGGGAACCCTCATACACTGTTGGTGGGAATGTAGGCTGGTGCAGCCACTGTGGAAAACAGTATGGGTTTTCCTTAAAAAACTAAAAATGGAACTGCCTTTTGATCCAGCAATTCCACTATTTGGACTATACCCAAAGAATCCTGAAACACCAATTCATAAGAACCTATGCATACCTATCCTATGTTCATAGCGGCACTATTTACAATAATAGCCAAGTGCTGGAAATAGCCTAAGTGCCCATCAGTGGATGATTGGATCAAAAAACTTTGGTACATTTACACAATGGAATTCTATATAGCAGAAAGAAAGAAGGAACTTGTACCCTTTGCAACAACATGGATGGAACTGGAGAGTATTATGCTTAGTGAAATAAGCCAGTCAGTGAAGGACAAATACCATATGATCTCACCCATTAAGGGACAATAATGAGCAAAACTAACAA
>PVIW01003155.1:0-129998 GCA_004026585.1 Noctilio leporinus | reverse complement strand
TCTTCAGTGGTCAGAGGGAAAGGGGTTGGGGGGAGGGGGGAGGCAGAGGCAAGAAAGGGGAGCAGCTTAGACAAGAACCTAGCATAAAGGAAACATGGACATGGACAACAGGTGGGATTGACTTTGGGGGGAATGGGTGGGTGGGGAGGGGGACAGAGGGGAGCAAAAAGGGGATGGATGTAATACAACAACAATAAAATTAAAAAAAAAAAAAAAAAGAACATGAATGCTGTCTGCACATTACCTTCAGTCAGGGCAGCAAATATGAAATGCAAACAATGCTCCCTGCCCTATGATTTCCTGTGGAATCCTAGGTACCTAGAGACCCAAAGAAGCCTTCCCAAGTCCCTGGGAGTCTGCTGGGGGAGCTGTCCATTCCCTAGGAGGTGGACAGGCTCTAATCCCCAATAAGAGCACTGAACTTTTGATCCAGGTTTGACTCCACCCACTGACTCTCTAAGGAGTAACCTGGGAAGACGCACAGATCTTCCAAGGGTGAGAGCACCCAAGGGCTCAGCTGGTAGGCTGTATTTTCTTGGTGACCTGGATAATCCTTGAGAGTTCTGAACTGAGTGCCATTTGGCAAAATTTCTGAAAGCCATTTCTTTATTTACTTTTTGGATTGCATGATGCATTGTTATCTCAGATACTGTAGATTGCACAATCTTTATAGTTGGAACAATGTTCTCCATTTTGCATTTGATTCCAAAACAGAATCCCAGCCAAACATGGCTTGTGAAAAGTGCTAAACATTAATCACTGTCACTGCTATCACTAACTGTGACCTTGCCATACTTGACAGGAGTTGGTGGCATGGGAGGTGTGGGGGTGCAAGCAATGCTTCATTCTATTCAGTAATTTTTGCTTTAAGACAAAATTTCTGAAAATCTAAACAGCTGATAATTTCTTACAATCCAGGACAGTCTAACCCATTCTGTTTTCCAGCAGAGGGCCTTCCCCAAATGAAGATGAAAAATCTTCTGGCAGAATTGACCCTGAATTTAATACAGTAGCTGCAATACCTCTGAGAGAATATGGTGCTCTTACCTTGGGTTGCCAGCATGATCTCCTTCACCCTTCGGTACTGGTTTAACAGCCCTGTGAGCTCCTCTATCCGACGGTCCTGTCACATATGAAAGCAAACTCACATGTAAACACCACTAGTGGCACCTCTAGTGAGTCCACTTGGGACCCAGGCTGTGCTCTGTGCCCACTGAGGGGAGATGCTATGTGGAAACATGGTGTCCAGGCCCGTCCAAGAGCCTGGCTTCTCAGTGGTCTGCCTCTCAGGTAGCTGCTGGCACTCTTCCTCTCCCTGAAGGCTGAGTCCAGACTCTAGCCGTGAAATAATCCCTGCCTGACAGAGGCTGAAACAATCACTTCAAGGGGCTGAAATAGTTTCAGAAGCAGGAAACTCATGTCCCCCTATTCTCCTGAGGTAACCATTACAATCTGTCTCCTGATCCAAGTGTTGTCCTCTGGAGCTACGCACAAAAAATGAAAAGACTAAGATCAAACTATTTATCCTTGCCTGATCTCTACAAGTCTGAGGTTCCCTACACAACAGAGGACCTTCCCAGAGGGATCATTTCTTTCAGCAGAGGCCTAGGAACTTTGGAGGCCACACAGATCCTGGAGTAGATAAACATGGGCACGAACTCTAGCTTTGCCATCTGCTGACACACCTGACCTTGGGCAAAATTACTAACGTACTTTGAGTCTGTTTCTTCACCTGCAAAAGGCAGGGTGTGATCCTCCAAGCTGATTTTTATGCCAGGTGGGTCTTTTCTATTTATGGAGGTGTTTATTTTATTATTACAAGGGCACTGGATGTGAAGAATCTAAGATGGCAGGGCGAGCAGCTGCTGCCTAGTGTCTTGGACAGCTCCATCCCTGCATCTTGAACGTGGAGGCAGGTGGGCTGGGCTTGAGTTTTGCTAGAGTCTAAGCAACAGCTTTGACAGGCAACCACAGTGGTGTTTTTCCCACCACACCAGCATGAACAGGCATGGCTTTAATCTGCCTTTGGGAGATTTCATTTAGGCAAAGTTCCCAGACATCAAAGCAAAAAACAGGTGGCTGAGATTGCATCGCTAGGAGGCAGCAGCCATTCTCCTGACAGAGCCCTGAGATGATGGCCTGATGGGCACGGCTGTGTCCAAAATGGCAGAGACCAGCAGAGACCAAGCAGAGCCAGGGGTTCCATGGCTCTGGAAGACAGGCTGTTCCAGACAATCTTACCTTATCTTCATTGGCAATAAGCAAAGTTTCCATCCCAATTTTCAGACGCTGTATTTCTTGGTCTAAAAGAATTAAGGTGTGGAAAGAATTACTTATCTAAATGCAGACAATTGTGCCCACACACTAAGATGCTCCTCAAGTGAAAACTTGAGGACTTTGCGTGTGACGAAATTATACATAGACTTCTTCTTTAAAGAGTCCATAATGATGTCTGGAATAGAATTCAGTCTTGTCAAACATTTGTTGGGCTCATAAGTGAATGAACCTATTGTTGTGTCTTCGCTTTATAGACCATTATGGGGGAAAAACAAAATGCCATTTATTCCAAGGTGACATAGAGAAAAAATCTTTCACAGCCAACATCTCACAGGAATACACACATTTATCCTTTATAACTTGAGTGGGCATATACCTGGGCCAAAACTAGTTTTAAAGAAAATCACATAGTCCATGGACAATAGCAGAGAATTTAAAATAAGGGGGAGGGGAATTCTATAGCTGAATGGAAACTGGAAAAGAATGATTAAGTAAAAGAGTTAATTACTTAGCTTTATTTAAAATGGGATAGTTGGAACTAACAAATGTATAGACATATCTTTGTCTAACCTCTACTGCTAAGGAAAGCAATCCTGTCTCATCATTCATCTACAGAATTTCCCTATGGGCTGAGTGATCTGTTTCAGTCTGTGATAAAAGGAAAAGTGGGAAAATGTGTGATCATTTTGTATACACAACAAATAGCCATAAATACTAAATATGTGTTACTAGGAGGATTTATCCTCCAGTTTTAATCCGCAAGACTTGAACTCCTCAGGGGACCATTCATCATCCTTTCATTTACTCAATAAATATTTCTTAGGAGCCTACCATAGGCCAAATATGGTGCTAGGCTCTGTGGATGTGGTCATAAAGAAAAGATATACAGTCCTTGCCCTAGAGTGAGGATGACAGTCTCTACAAAGAGAACCCCAAGTACAACACCAACAAGGTATAATAAATGCTATGGGGGGGGGGGAACCTTTGACTTAGAAAATAGAATTGGGGGTATCTACATGATGTAGGGTAGCCAGGAAAGGTCTTGTGATGGATAACATTAAATTGAAGATGAGCTATAACTAATTAGTTCTGTACACTCAGGGCCTTGTACAAGTAACAGACAGGTACCCATCAGATAACTGAATGAACTGCTAAAGCCTCCCCTTTGGTGATGACACAAAAACAAGTCCTTTCAGTCAGGTGAACATCTAAAGCTCCAGAGGTTGTCACACAGAGCTTCAATGGTCAGAATGCATCTCAGAGGACCCTCCAGAGCTGAGTTTTCTGGACAACGAAGGGGTTCATGGCAATGATTCCACAATAGAGCTGTGCTTTATAAGGCCCAGTCATGCACATATGCACACATCCATGCACTGGGTCATGTTTGTACACACACATGCAATTCCATGTACATTAGCACACCTACTCACACAGGCATTCACACACTAACCCATAAACATACATGCCCAGTTATAAGAAGGGGCACAGGATCCAGGGGCAGCCTCATTCTGTCACAAACAGTCACCTTTCTCTGCATGATCACTGTGGAGAGACGCAGTCCGGGAGATCTGGCTGTGCAGACGCTCAATTTCTGCATCCTTCAGGGCCACCTGCTCTTGCAGTTGGGCCACCTCAGCCTGGAAGAGAACAGAGGATCCACACCAGTTCAGAGGGACTTCCAAATTGGAAAGTGCTTCCAGTCAGAGCCCAGAGCCAGTGGGCCTTAAACACATTAGGAAATTAGAGCAGAGGTGATGGAAGTGAGCAATTAGAGGTGCTCACTGCCCTCTCCACAAGGTGGAGCTCTGCTGAATAATTCTTTCTGGCCATCTTGGCCCTTCCATGTCTTTGGCTATTTACCTGCTCTTGTCCTGCCTCCTCTCTCCAGACCAGGCTACTTTCCTCCCTTGCCCTCTGTGGTCCAAACACCGTGGAGGGTGGAGAAGCTGGGATTGTGTGTAATGGGAAGGCTGCCCTTGGTCTAGAAATGGATAATCTCTTTCCGAGTGTGGTCTTGCTTCTCCCAAGATAGTCATGCAGCAGCATATATGTATTCCATTATTATGAGTATATGCATTTTTTTGTTTTTCCACCCCACTCAGGAAATACAATGGAAATCAAGTCATTACCAGTAGACAAAGAGTGAGCAAAGAGTTGCTCCCCTCAAACACCCTCCCACCCTTTGTGCTCAGCCACTGCCTCTGCCCAACCTCTAGGCACCCGTGCACGCTCACCCACATGTACATACACACAAACATTCAGGTGTGCTGGGTAGAAATACTTTTGCAAATAAAGCAGGTAAGTACAGCCACATCAGTGCATACACACATTCATACATGTACACAAATGTGCAGGTGCAATGGACAGCTCCCATATCTCTACTACATATAGCAGGTTAAATTTCACACCTAACAGTAGGTGTGGTTGTGTCCCTGACTTCCCATACTCATTCGAAGATTAGAATTGTGCAGGTTCTTAGCCCTGGCTGGGGTAGCACAGTGGATAAGGCGCTGGCCTGCGAACCCAAAGGTCGCAGGTTCGATTCCCCAGCCAGGGCACATAACCAGGTTGCAAACCAAGTCTCCAGCCAGGTCTGTGGCTGGAGGCAGGTGAAAGGCAACCATACATTGATGTCTCTCTCCCTCTCTGCCTCTCTCCCTTCCTCTCTTTCTAAAAATAATGAAATAAAATCTTTAAAAAAACAAAAAACAAACAAAACAAAACAAACAAATAAAAAAAAAAGAATTGTGCAGGTTCTACCCCAAGAGGCACAGTGGCTTTGGGGTCAAACGAACTTGGATCTTGGGAAAGTGAATTAACCTTTCTGAGTCTTAGCCCATCTATAAATTGGGGAAAATGGCATTTACCTGTGATTAAATAAGATAATGGTTATGAACAACTTAGCCTCATACCTGGTAGACAGTAAGTGTTCAATAAATGCTACTATTTCTGCTCTATCCTGTTCCTTCCCTTATGGTAACTAGCTAGTTCTCTGAGCATCAAACCAGACTAAGTAAGGGCTTGAGAACTGGGACTTAAACCAGGCAAAAAAGCACACAACAAAGACTTCTACCCTGGCTGCACCCCTCCCCATGTGGGAGCCCAATCATGCCCTGCATTCATTCCTTAAGGTTATGGAATGGGCTGTCAAGAATGAAGAGGTTTTAAGAGAGCTGCAGGACAACAGGAAATGCAATAATGCCCATATCATAGGGATACCAGAAGGAGAAGATAAATAAGAGTTGGAAAACCTGTTCAAAAAAGTAATGTTGGAAAACTTCTCTAGCTTGATGAGTAAAAATGTCACTCAAGTTTAGGAAGCATAGAGGTTCCCAATAAAGATGAACTCAAACAGATCCACTCCAAGACAAATCATAATTAAAATGGTAACTTTCAAAGACTAGGAGAGAATCCTAAAAGCATCAAGAGAAAAACAGCAAATAACATATAAGGGGGCTCTGATAGAGTTATCTAATAACTCAACAGAAACAATACAAGCCAGAAGGGAATGGCAAAAAATATTCCAAGTAATTGAAAACAAAGGCCTGCAACCAAGAATACTCTACCCAGCAAGGCTCTCATTCAAAATGGAAGGAGAAATAAGCAGAATAAAAGAATACATCTCCACCAAACCAGAATTGCAAGGGATGCTAAAGAGTTTGCTTTAAAAAGATGAAGAAAAAGAAACAGAGAAGAACACAGGTACAAAGGGGGAAAATGTCAATGAAAAAGAACCTGTCAATAATAACCTTAAATGTAAATGAATTAAATGCACCAATCAGAAGATATAGGGTAGCTGAACAGATAAGAAAACATGGCCCACATAGATGCTGTCTTCAAGAGACCCACCTCAGAACAAAAGATCAACACAGACTGAAAGTGAAGGGATGGAAAAATATATTTCAAGCAAACAGACATGAAAAAAAGCCTGGGGTTGAAAGCCAGGTCTCCAGCCAGATCCATGGCTGGAGGCAGGTGAAAGGCAATCCTCTCTGCCTCTCTCCCTTCCCCTCTCTCTAAAAATAATAAATAAAATCTTTAAAAAAAGAAAAGCCTGGGGTAGCAATACTTATTTCAGATAAAATATATTTTATAATGAAGGCCATAAAAACAGACAAAGAAGCACATTTCATAATACGTAAGGGAACAATCCACCAAGAAGATATAACCCTTGTAAACATATATGCACCCAACATAGGAGCGCCCAAATAGATAAGGAAAATCTTGGAGGACTTCAAGATGGATATGGACAGCAACACTAATACTAGGGGATTTTAATACCCCATTATCAACAATGGACAGATTTTCAAAGCAAAAAAACATGAAGGATAGTGTGTCATTGAACAACACTAGAGATGAAATGGACTTAACTAACATATACAGAACTTTTCACCCCAAGGAAGCAAAATACATATTCTTTTCAAATGCACATGGAACCTTCTCAAATATAGACCAGTCTATATTTGACTGGTAGGACACAAGACAAGTCACCACAAATACAAGAAAATTGAAATCATACCAAGCTTCTTCTCAGATCATAATGACTTGAAACTAGAAACCAACCTCAAGGGAAAAAAACAAAAACATTCTAATTCATGGAGACTGAATAACATATTATTAAGTTATGGATGGGTAAATAATGAGATCAAAGAAGAAATCAAGAAGTTTCTGGAAACAAATGAAAATGAATACACAAAGGCCCAAAACCTCTGGTACACAGAGAAGGCAGTCCTCAGTGAAACGGGCTGTCCTTTTCCACAGAGGCACGAGTTAATCCCTGAACAACTAACTCCAAGTAGCCAAGTGACCACTGGTCCTATTGGTGGCTCCTTTGCCAAACAGGCCTATGTTCAGCTTCAGGACACACAACAAGCAGCCACTCTGCGTGGACCCCTGTGCCAGCCACTTTCTTACATCAAACCTCCCTCAGTCTCCACGGGAAACCATGGGAAGAAGCAACGTCCCTGCATGTCACTGGGGAGAAAATAGGAGTTCTGTAAGAATAAATGGTCAAGTCACAGGGCCATTCAGTGACCAGGCAAGGATGTAATCCCTACCTGCTCCAAAGCCAGGGTCTCACCCACCACAGCAGGTCTGATTCTAAGATAATAGGACAAATGACAGCCACTCTTACACAGCTTGGGCTCCTTGAGACCACCTTGAGGGTTTCAGAATAAACCTTCCCTAACATCTCCCAGGTGGGACAGAGACGACCATGCAAAGAAAAAGAGGTGGCACAGGCTGGGTTTCCTTACTTCAGTTTCCTATGGAGCATTACCCCTGTGCTCTGGTTTCCACTCAAGAGGCCCGAGAGCTGAGCCCATCTGTACCACACTACCTGCCGACACGCAGCCCGCAGCAGCTTTTCAGAGCTCACTCAGGGCCACAGTGTCCATGGGCTTTCCATGAACGGTAACAGTGGCTTCTGAAAAGCTTACCCTTGAAATGCTCAATCCAAGTGCCTCTCATTTTCACAAGAGCCAAACTCTTCTTGGAAAATACTCTCTAAACCTTTTTTGTACCTCTCTATGCCCGTTTCTCTTTCTTGGCAGACAGGGCCAAAGCTGGTCTCTGTTAGGAAGCTGGATACCTGACACTTGTCTGTGGGTCCCATAGGAGACGTCAGTGGTGTGGACCCATTGAGGCAGACCCTGGGTACAATGACATCTCTGCTCTCTGAGATCTGCCTCTGGGTGAGGTCATTTATTTATTTATATATTTAATCCTTACTCAAGAATATGTTTTTATTGGTTTTAGAGAGAGAAGGAAAGAAGGGGGGAGGGAGAAGGAGGGAAAGAGGGGAGAGAGGGAGAAGGAGGTAAACACAGATAACAAGACATACATACACAATCGTTTGCCTCCCATACACATCACACTGGGGATTAAACCTGCAACTTAGTTTTGCACCCTGACCGGGGATTGAGCATGAAAACTTTTGTGCACAGGATGATGCTCCAACCAACTGAATCAGTCAGGGTAAGATCATCTATTTAAAACTCCACAAACCAGGTGGCTGGGCCCAACCTCCCATGTGCCAATTTCCACTAAATAGGCCAGAAATGGCAGGTGCTCTGATATCTTTTCAGTGGTAGCTGTCCCTATAGCTGGGAAGTCAACAGTAGCCCAGAGGCTGTTGCTTGATCATGAGGACCTGCCATGGGCATCAAGGCTGGAGCTGGTGTCAGGCAGACTTGAAAGCTCTGATTTCCAGCAAGTTCTGGACCTCATTAAAACCAGGACCAGGCCCTGGCTGGTGGCACTGTGGATAAGGCACCAGCCTGCGAACCCAAAGGTCGCTGGTTCAATTCCCAGCCAGGGCACATAACCAGGTTGCAAGCCAGGTCTCCAGCCAGGTCCGTAGCTGGAGGCAGGTGAAAGGCAACTATACACTAATGTCTGTCTCCCTTCCCATCACTGTGGAAATAATAAATAAAATCTTTTAAAGAGGCTAAAACCAGGACCACACCCTACTGCTGCTGCATTGGAAGATAAATCCCCTTCAGGGACTTTGAAGCTTTACAAAGAAAAGTGAGGAACTTTCAAAACCAGTGAAGGTTTTTACTGCAGGGAATCAGGATGGCCTAGGGAAGACAGCATGCCTTTTGGATTGACACAGATCCAGATCCTAACCCCACTGATGCCACTCTGAGCCTCAGTTTCCTCACCAGTAAAATGAGGGATACACCAATAGACTTCACCAGGTTATTGTATGGATTGAATGAGAAAAAGTATGCAAAGGGCTTGGTAGATTCTGGCACATAGATGGTGCTCCACACTTGGTAGTTACTATATAACTCTCAGTGTCTCAAAGTCTACATGCCAAGGCAAAGGGCTTAGGTAATTTAAACAGAGTTGTTTGGTTTCATAAGAGAAGGTGGTATGCACAACCCCAACTGCTCCCCAAGGCAGGGTTTGCCTGAGTGGAGCACTGTGCTGGAAGAGGCTGGGTGACCTGAGAAAACAGGGCTCCTGCCGCCCGTGACTGTGAAGCACAGTACATACAAAGGCACAGGTGGATAAAAACAAGGCAATAGCTAAATGGATCTGGATTGCCTAGGGTTGGTGCTGTGAGATCTTGGGAAATTAATTAACCATGAGGGGCCTTACTCTTCTCACCTGTAAAATCGTTAAGCAAAAATAATATATAGACTATTGACATCAACCTTGTGTTCAGTTTTCTTTTCATAGCATGATATAAAGTTGTATATAAATTATCAACACCAGAAATTGAGAGACTGACAGACAGACAGACAAACTGAAAGAGACTGAGAGTCCCAATAAGAGAAATGCCAGGAAGGAAATATTAACAGTGGTGGAACATGAGTGATTTTTTTCTTCTTTTAATTTTTTCTGGCTTAAACTTTTTCTATAATGAATATTATTGTTTTTATAATCATCAAAAGATAACTTACAGAAAAAATAAAACAACGAAAAGTAGACATTAAGAAAAAGCTAGGTAAGTAGTGAAAATGCCTACAGGGGCTGAGCACCGATACCTGTAGGTGGTGCTGTGGAGGCCTTAGGGAAATGGCGGGTCTGCACCCCACCCAGAGGCAGCCCTGCCCAGGCTCCTTCAAGCAGAAATGCTGTTCCAGGGTGGTGAGAGCTCCTACCCCGCACCCCACCACCACCTACAGGGCGGCCAAACTCTATTTCAATGTGAAATTTCCTAATATTTAAGTGACAATGAATTCAACATCTTTAAATACCACATTCAGGCAATTAAAAAACAAAACAACAACAAAAACCGTGGGCTGAATCCAACCCACTCATTTTAATCTCTGCATTCCAATTATCAGGAAATGAAAGAAGGAACGAAGGAGGGAGGAAAGAACGTTACTTCACAAAAGAAGGTATCCTTGGTGCCCTTTGAATAGCGAGCTCCCCAGTTCAATAGAAGCCTGATTTGATTTTTTTAAATATTCAAAATCTACATAGTTTTTTAAAGAAATACATTCATTGCTGACAATAAAGCATAGTGTTTTTTTTTAAAAAAAAACTGATTATTAGAGTGGTTTGCTAAACTTAAAATGATGCAGCCAATATAATATTGGCGTTCATCTGCCTAAGGACTCATCACTCATGCAATCGCTCGCTCACCCCTTCTTGGCCCAATGTCAGCTGACAGTTCTACCAGGACACAGAAAGAGGAGGGTGACTCAGTTACTTCAGCAGCTCAGAATCTCGCGGCTTTTACCCATGAGAAGAAAGAGCCCTCCTGGATCAAATCTGTCTGCTGCACAATCTGGCCACTGCTGCGTGTGCACACAGTAGGGTCAGTTTGCATTTTTCCAACTTGGGCTCCTGCAAACCCAGAGTTTAAACACAAATCCCCACCAGGCCTCAGCATCTCCCCATAAGCATCAGAACTGCCTTTTACCTTAGTGGCCTTCAGCTTCCACTCATACTGATTCCGTTCATTTTCCAATTCTTCCACCTTGATTTTGAGGTGCCTGAGCTCTTGCATTAACTCCTAGGGAGATGAGGGAGAAAGACAAAGTTCTGATGGTTACGAAGTAACCCTGTAGTTCCCTGGATCTACAGCCCTGGTTAAGCTCGTGCACAGAGGGTGCCCAGGGCAGGAACAACCACAGCATGCTCCACACTGCAGTTCGAATTGTTAAACATGGTGCTGTTTCAGGAGAAGCTGTATGGCCATTTAAAAACAAAGGCCAAAGAATTCCTGACATAAGAAAAGAGAAAACTTTCTGCTTATTTTTAGAACCTGTTCTGCCTACCCCTTTCTGACACCTGTGTCCTATGTGGGTCATGTCCATATCAAATGAATAAGTGTAGAGGCAGGACAGGCAGGGTGTGGGAGCAAGAGGAAAGAGATGTGGAAACGAGGAAGCTTCTTACAAAGTAGCAGGGAGCAGGTTCATTGGGAGCATCTTCTTGTGCTGAGTGAGGGCTGAGGAACCCAGAGGAGAGGCCAGTGATCCTGAAAGGCTTCATGGAGGAAGTGGCAGCCAGAAGCACAGACATAAAACACAGAGGAAACAAAGCTAAGTACTAAATGCGGAGGCACATCTGGACATTCCAGTTCAGAGAAAGGGGTTGGTTTAAAGAAAGGAAGGAGGGAGAGACATGGGGAGAGGATGGGAGATGAGGCTGGGAAGACAGAGTAGGGCCCTGCTGAACAGGCTTTTGGATGATAATATAAGGAGTTCTGACGCCACTGTTTGGGCAGTAGGGAGCTACTGAAGGTTGCTGAGTGAGGAAGCAATACTTAAACAACTTGTCCATGGTGCAGCTGGAATCCAAACCCGCACCTTCTGACTCCAGGGGCCCTGCTTTCTCAAATACCCTTTTACCAAAGATGGCACGTTTGACCCAAACCAAGGGTCCTTTAACAGATAATTGGCCCTGCTGATGGGGTCCTGTCAGAAAAATCAGCAGCAAGTGATCACTTCCATAGGCTTTCTAAACTCCAGACTCATCTAACAAACTTTCTACTTAACCTCTCCGCATGGATGGCCTGCAGCACAGGCATCCCACAGCTGCCTGAGCCCCTCTTAGACTTCATTAGCTCACTAAATGGCTGCTCCATCCATCAAATTACCTGTGCAAAACCTGGGACTCAGCCTTGGCATCTCCTCTCCCTTTCCTTCTACATGTGTTAATTCATCCCCAAGCCCTGGTCACTCTTTCTCCTCAATCTCTCCTTGTCTCCTACTCCGCACCGCTACTCTGGTCTCGCTGTTAGTATGGGCAGCCTACACAGTTCCTTCACTGGCTGCTCCTTTGTCGTCTTACCCTTCTTGAATCCAATAACCCCTCCATTGCATCCAGGAGACCAATACTATTAAAACACAAATCTGGCCTGACCCTGGCATGCTGTCTGCCTCACATATTACCCTGCCTCCTGATTATGCTCCAGCCACACTGGAAACCTTGTTGTTCCTCTTTCTGACTCAGGGCTTCACACACACTGTTCCTCTCTCAGGAGCTGCTGGCCAGGTTAATCCCTGACGATCTTTCAGGCCTCCCTGCGCAAAGCTACTCCCACCTCCACCCTCCATCAGGTCCCCCTGCTGTTCCCTCTCAAGGCATCCTGGATATCTCCCACACTATTCACAATTAAACATTTGCTGGTGTGATTGCTAATGGCTAGTTCACCTATACTGCACTCCATGAGAGGTTTTGCTAACTTCTGGCACATAGTAGGTATGCATTATTTCTTGAATGAACCTGTGAGATTCAAGGTATCATTTAACTGGCCAGGAGCTCTTTGCATTCTGACACAATCCACCAGAAAGTTATGTTGCTTTTGTAGGATAATTTTGTAGGATAATTTATTAAGATTATCTTATAGCGGAGGTGAGCTATAAGGGTTTGTTGATGCCCTTTAAAAAAAAAAAAAGGCTTCCGCACAAAGAGTATCGCATCCAGGCTCTACAGCACTAGACTTCTAGGTCTGTTGGGACTTGCAGCCAATTTGGAATCATTTTCTGAGAACACTTCTGCTCCTGCCTCTGGGGGCGCCAGGCCTGCTGACAGTGGGACCTAAACTGTGCAGATCACTGCCTGAGGGGCTGCTGCATTGGGGACAGAGCATGGTGCTCTCTGGGCTTCTTTGGCGCTTCTTCCACACTATCTGATGCCCACCATGGGCTGTATACACTGGTGCAAACTTTCAGTTTAGAAGTCTTTCTGGGGTAACCAATCATCATGCCCCAGCACTCTAAGGGCTTCCTTATTCAAATCTACATTTATATCTTGACACTCTTTTTTTTTCTGTATCCTTTAATGTAGGAGGAAATCTTCCCCCACTGAGTGCCTCCTCTAATGCCTGAGTCTGGGTAGAGATTTTCAGCATATTCTGTAGTTGAGTATGGACCCTGGTGGGACCCTGGTGGTTCCCTGCAGGGCTGAGGCAGACCCTCCACGGTGCTCATAGCTACTGGGACCTTCACTTTCTCTTGGGCTCCCAAGTCCTTTGATAGTGGATCCTGGCAGTGCAGGCTCATCTCTGTACAGCTGCCATCGCCAGGCGCCTGCCAGGTCACATCAGAGTGAAGGGCCAAGTCCAGAATACCAGTCAGATACATCCCGCAGGGTGTAGAGGTCCTGAAATCCCTTTAATGTGATTATGTGGGGGAATTCTGCTGGAAATTCAGATTAGGACTTCGTCATCACAGCAAGAAGAAACATGCATCCTATTTTCTCACTGGGGATAAGCCTCTTTAGAAATAAACTTGTAAGGATTCTTCCATAATTTTTTCTTTAAAAAATTATGAGAAATAACATTTCATTTACTCTTTAAGCCCAGAAGCAGGAATCTGTCTGAAGTGTACTTTGGTGGGCAGTCCTGAGGCCTCCTTCTGCACAGATGCCCAGTACTCACCCCAGCCCTGAGGAAAATGAGTGCACCCCTGTCCGGGGGCCGCCTCACCTGCTCAGATTCTGCCCAGTGAGGGCCACAGAGCTCGGCTCTGGGTGGAGGGGGACTGTGAGCCCCGAACTCTGCCCAGAGGTAACAACAGATCCCTCCCTGTTAAGCCACGGCAAGCAGCTCTGGTTAGGAAAACCCCAGCCCCTCCACCAGTGAAACACCCCACACACGCATGCTCTGAGATACTTAAGTATGGTTCCTACAGGTGACCCCTCCCAACGGGCACGGTCCTGGCTGCAGGCCTGGGGCTCAGCCACACCGTCGCCAGCAGCCACCTCCTCAGGGTGGTCCCTACTGAGTAAGAGGCGCTCTTGGATCTGCCTGTGGATGTCCAGCTGCAGCCTACACATCTGCTCCTGCAGCTCACTGATCACATTCAGAACCGACTGCGGGAAGGAAGAGAAATGAGAGAAGGCACTCAGGGTCAGTCAGCTCATAGACACCAAACTCCCTAAGGGAGCAGCACGGAAGGAAGGAAGGAAGGAAGGAAGGAAGGAAGGAAGGAAGGAAGGAAGGAAGGAAGGAAGGGAGGAAGGGAGGAAGGGAGGAAGGGAGGAAGGGAGGAAGGGAGGAAGGGAGGAAGGGAGGAAGGGAGGAAGGGAGGAAGGGAGGAAGGAAGGGTATAGAGGATGAGCAGTAGGGGCCACCTAGTAAGTGTTTGTGACCACCCAATTTCTTCACAGGAGCCAAAAGACACAGCATTTTTCCCTAAGGCCCCCTCAGCCCTGGGCTTGAACAAACACCCAGTAGTCCCTTGTGCCATATGGGGGGAGGGGGGATGCTTGCATGTCAACATCTGGGGCACAGAGTCTAGCCACAGCAGAGGCAGGGGCACATACAGACACACCCCCTCTATGTACTCCCATGCTTCATACACCAATACCCCCCCAAAAAAGCGCCAACCCCCACTGGCTGCTCTGCCTGACCTGTTCGACTCTATTGCCAACATTTCCCTAAATTCCTAACCCTGACCATGGGCTGCTCATCGTCCTCCCCAACCTCTGGGTTCCTTCTGCCATGAGTGACATCATCATCTCCTGTAGAGAAGGTGGCAAGGTTGCCTGCTAAAAGGTCAGTGAAGCAAAAGAAGATACAGATTTAGAACAGTCATTATGAGGCATGAGGAAAGGAAAGTCAGGAGTGGAAAATGCAATACCAAGTAGGAGGCCAATGCAGCTGAGGCTGAAAATCAATTAGCATGGAGTTTTATTTTGTTCTACTTTGTGTTTTAACATCCAGTCTTCTAACCAAAAACCCTGGGGCAGAAGTAAGGATGGCAGGCTAATCAAAGATGGCATTGAAAACAATTTCCAAGGTAATGACTGGCCTGCATCTCCCCAGAGAGGGAGACTCAGCCTGTCACACGTGGCTAACCTATGATGAGTGACATTGTGATGCCGTGAAAAGTGCACAGGCTTTGAACTTGCACAGACCTAGGTTTCATGCCAGCCTGTCACTTTTTTCTCTGTGACTTGGTGAGCTACAAGACCTTTCCAAATTTAGTTTCCACATTTGTAGAGTGAGGGTCGACCTACCTCATAGGGTGGTTGGGAGGATTAAATCAAGTAAGACTTAGGTAAAGTGCCCGGCGCAGTGCCTGGCACAGGAGAGGCATTGAGAAATATGAGTTCATTTCCTTCACTGCTTCTCCTTGTAGTATCAGCTGATTTATAAGACATGAATAAGGGAGCCTGGGAGAACAATAGAAAATGCCTAGCGGTCTTGGAACACAGTTAAGGCCCGTGCGACACTGATTCCTGACAACAAAAGCCCCGAGGCCCGAATACCGTGGCACACACACCTAGTCTTCTGGCCCTGCCTGTTTTCAGGCCTGCTCTTCTCTTACATAACTTTCTAGAACATCACTGCCTTCTCCCTTCTTTTGTTCCCTCCATTGATAAACCTCTCAAACGAGGACATTGCTGTCCCTGATTTTCATCACCTCATTCCCTGCTCCCACTCCCCCAGGTGGACAAGCTCCGTCTCGACCACCCCAGCAGCACTGCTCTTCCCCAGTCTGTCCTGCTGGTCAAATCCATAGGCATGTTCTCGGTCTGCAGACCACACGGCTCCCTCATGAAGTGTTTCATGCCTCACCTCATCTTCAATGCTTTTGCACTATTAGGTTCTTCTGATCTCTTTCACTCTTCTTCTGCCAACCTATTGCTCCAGGTACCTTGGTGGTACCTTGAGAGAGAAAAGCACTTTCAAAGAGGCTTGTACAAAAGATAGATAGGACAAATAAAAGTGCACCTGCATGAACAGTACCAGGAAGGGCAAACCCCAAACAAAAGGACAATGATGAGGACAACAGAAAAACTTTTTGTTTAAAGTTATGGTCTCAATAAGAACAAAGAAAAAATGGGCTCAATTCCACTGATGTCTCCAATAGGTGCAAAGAACTTAGGACAGTAAGTCCCCAAACGTCTTGCTATAAGCAAACTTTAAAGAATTACCAAAATCAAGTGATTTTTATGAAGTCCAATGTAACTTCTTTGGCTTCCTGTCATCACAACGTCAAGACCTTGTATATCGGTATCCAAATTATAGACTAGCCCTGGCTGCTGTGGCTCAGTGGATTGAGCACAGACCTGGGAACTGAAAGGTCACTGGTTCAACTCACTAAATTTTGTAAAACCCATCTAACTTTGTTACTTAGAAGGAGGAGAAAGAAGAGGAGAAAAAGGTTTACCTTTCATTTTTAAATAAATCACCTGATTCCTGAAAGTTTGCTTGTAGCAAGAAGTTTGGGGACTGCTGTCCTAAGCTCTTTGTACTTATAAGAGGCATCGGTGGAATCCAGTCCATTCTTTCTTTGACCTTATTGAGAACACAACTTCATTCTGTTGTCCTCACCACTGTCCTTTAGTTTGGGGTTTGTCCTTCCTTGTGCTATTCCTGCAGGCACTTTTATTAGCTCTTTCTCTCGTTTGTACAAGCCCCTTTGAAAATGCAGAGGCTCTCCAGGTAGCTTTAAGCTGTTTCTTTTTATTGGTATTATTTGTGAGATTGTGCAATCAGAACTACATTATTTCAAAGTGGTTCAATGTTCTTGAGTCATGTTCTAATTTGTTTTTGAACTTTCAAAGTTATGATTTGTACTGTGTATGACTAGCTATGCATAATCTTTTCCTTCTTCACTGTCATAACTCTCAAATCACAATGGCCACTCTTTTTCAAGGTACCCATCACTTTTACATCACAAACTAGTTTCTCCCTTTGCGTCAACATTACAGTTAGATTGGTAGTTTTCCCAGTTTCTTTATCTGCCCTCTTGGCAAAAACTATAAAAAGGGAGAAAAGGGACCAAGAGCCAATTCAAATACTTAAGTGTTTAGCTGGAGGAGATTTTTGGGAGCTACTACATTGCTGCTCCCTTCCAAATTACTGCGCCTTGTCTGTCCCAGCCAGGCTGGGAGCTGTGTCAGGAGTGCATTTCCCTCCTCTGCTCACTGTGACCAGGTGGTATGCCCCAACTCTGCTGGGACACTGTCCTTTAATTGTCCTCTCCCATGTGGCATTGTTGTTGTCCAGCATGACCATTCTCAGGTTTACCATTTCAACTTACTTTTACAGTTCCTATCTACAGGGCTAGTCCATCACCTCTCTTAACGTATCTGTTTCTTCCATGCTTGGGTCCCACATCATGAAATCCAGGTGACATTTATGAGGTTCTAATTGCTGTTCTGTGTTATAATCTCTGCTCATTTACTCCTGCTTTGTCAAACATCAAAGCTCTTTATGGTTCTTTTCTATGTAAAACTATTGGGCACCTCCCATAATCGGAGTTTTTCCCACCCCATCTTTCTTGTTAAACTTGTTCACAATTTTACCTAGTTCTTTTTCTTCCTCTTTCTTTATGTTCAGTTTAATACTGTCCTGGAACTCTTCTACTGCACAGGTAAAAGCATACCTTTTATGGTTCACAGGGCAATTTGGAAATGTCTGTCAAAATTTCAAATGCATGTACTCTTTGTCCCATCAGTTCCACCTCAATATTCTCACACACATACAGGCATTATTTACAATAGTAAACTTAGAAATAACTTAGATATGCATCAAAAGAAAACTGGTTAAATTAATTAGGGCATAGGCAGATAGTGGAATAATATACAAACATAAATGATGAAGATTGTTTTTAATGAGGGGGAAATGTATATGTGTGTGTATTTATAGATATGGACAGATATCCCAAAAACTTTGCTTGTCCATGCATAAAATAACTCTGAATGGTTAAAAAAACAAAAACAAAAATGGGTAACATTGGTTCCTGAGTGCTGGCTGAGAGATGGAAGGAGACCTTTGTGAACTTTCAATTTTTTGAATTGTTGGAGAGTATTTTCTATGTTAATAAAAATAAGTAGGTAAGACAAAACAGGATAAAAACAAGAATCAGACTCTCCTCAGCAGGCCAGCTCTTCTCTTAGGAAATACAATCCTCCCAGCCCTTGCTCTGAACTCTGAGCCCATCATCTGGTTGCCCAGTTCAGAACCCAGACTCCCGCCCTCCCAAGGGCCTCCTCCCAAGCAGAGAAAAGGGATTGCTGCACACCTGGGCTGTAGGACATTCCATTTTCTGCTAGGAAATCCTAAAGATTCTTCCTGGCTCTCTTCGTGCTCATGCACATCCCTGATCAACTCAGCTGACTTCACATCACAGGACATGCTGAGTCGAAGCTCACTCTCCAGAAGCTACTCTGGACCTGCAGCACTGTCCCGGTAGCCCCAAGCTTAGGCAAGCTGGCCTCCCTTCTCTAAGGAAGATCTCTCTGAAGGTCAAGACTTTGACATGCTGAACAACCCAGGGGTTTTCCTTTGCCTCTGGAACACTTTCTTTCATGTTCCATCCTCCTAACTTCAACATTCAGGAGCAAAGCTAATTGATCCAAACTTATTGTTCCCTGAAATGTCCCAGATTCATTGCCAAAGGCTGATAAGGAAAAAGTAAGGTAAACACAGGAAAACCAGCAATCACCCACATCTTACTCAAGCCGCTGATGGACTCCTGAGCAAGGTGGCTGCCAGGAGTCCCGCCATCTGACCAGGACCCCGCCCCTCACAGTGCTCAGCCTTTACAGACAACCACCTGTAATCGCGTCCACAACTCCAGGCAGCAGGACGCTGGCTTAGGGTGAAATCAGAACCAGACAGAAAGAACAGTCTGTAATGTTCTCCTTAACAGCATCTTTTTTTTTTTTTTTTTCATTCAAACATAACATGGAATTTGAGGATAAAGCCAGAGTTACACAGAGGAAGCTTATTACAGATCTGGCTACCTCAAAAAAAAAATTTTTTTTTTTTGCCTTTTCCAAACCACAAGCAATCAGGCCTCAGGCTAAACGCTGGAAAAAACAGCAGTGTGCAGAATGGAAAGCAGCGTTCCTTTTACTCAGAAACTACAACCTCTGGTAACCTCAGCTACAGCTAAATGCCTTGGTTCAAAATAAACATCTCCGCACACGGGACAACAGTGCTGCTTGAGAAGCGCTCTGTGGCTGCTTTCTGTCTACTCCGCAGCAGCAAGCACCTTCACCACAGGACATCAATGCAAGACTGCATAAGAAAAACAAGTTTCTTCCTCTACGCCATGGCATATCAGTTATACAGAAACACCACTTTGGGAAACGGTCTTCAGGGAACCCTCAATGAGCTCGTACAATCTCAAGAGATCACCCCGCAACTTGCCCTTCAGGTTCTACTTCAGTTTGATGAGGCTATAAATTCAGCATTGGCTCAAAGGGTCAGGAACAGAGTCAATCTCAGGGGCTCTCTAAATACATACAGATTCTGCGATAATGTGTGGACTGTTGTATTGAACGATGTTGAATTCAGAGAGGAGACAGAACTTACTTAAGTGGATAAAGTGAAAACTGTAGCCTGTGATGGTAAAAATACTGGCTCCAATACTACAGAATGAATAGAAAAATGGCTTTATGCTGTCTTCTGTTACAATTCATTAATTTTAAAAAAGAAACATAGAAAAGACTTTTTTATTTATTCTAGCATTATAGAATTGACTATACTGTGCTATATATACTATCAGAGAATCCAGCAGAAAGATTATAACTCTATAGCCTCTCACATTACCTTGATTATACAACATGAAGAAACAGAACTTTTTTTAATGACAAATCAAATGTCATTGCCTTCCTAATAACACTCTTTAATAAACTCATTTTAAAACTCAAAAAAATAAAAATAAAAATAAAAAAGAAGCGCTCTGCACTTTTAAGCATCTGGGGCTCTGGTAGGTAGTGTGGAGGTTCTGGGCATACCAGGAAACAGTCTGTTCAAGTACAAGACTGAAAAACGTGTTTCTGGTCACGTGGCTGTTTCCTCATTATCACAGGCTTGAACAGCCTAAAAAATTCCCCCAGGTGGAAAGCTAATGTTTGGGCTAGTGACTGGGAAGGGCAGTTATCTGATAGGACTGAGGCCAGCAGCTCCTGGTCTATGTTGCCTCAGAAATGAAGAGCCTAATGGAAAACAAATAGAAAAAACCTAAAAATCCCAGATTGAAAAATCTTGAGCAAAGAAAGCAAGCAAGCAAGTGGTAAAATGACTGCTTTAGCTACATGTGGCCCAGAAAGGGGGGTTCTTCCTTCCTTCCAGTCTTCCCTAGAAAAAGCTGAGCTGCCCGCCTTGGAGCTGGCTCTGCGTGCTTTCACACACAGATGCACCGACGCCCCCATGCATGCACACACACGTGTGTGTGGGCACATGCTCCCTACAGGGGCTGGTTCAGAATCAGGCATGTGATCTAAGTGGCCCAATAGGACACAATCCTGGAGCTTTTGTCAGAACCTGTGAGAAGGAAAATCTCTGTCTGCCAGGCTCCTAAGATACAGAGTTGTGGGTGACCATCTCTGACCCCATGAAAATAAGGCCAAAACAGAGCCAAGTGATACACTAAGACTGAGTCTAACGATATTGTGAGGTCACCTGGGCCTAGTGCTGATGGATTTTTAAACCCTGGACTCTTCAAGTTCTGTGACCTAATAATCCTTCTGCCATTAAAAAAAAAAAAAAAATTTGTGGTTTTGAGTCGAGTCCATCCCCTTGAAGTTTCTCACGGGATCTGTTGAATTCTTTCTTCAAAGCCCTAATACATGATCACATATAATCAACCATCTTAAAACATTCATAAAATTAACTCCACACTCACAGAAGATGTAATTGTTTCTCTGTGAATATTTAAAAAGTAAAGTCCATTCAACAAATAGTTCATACAGGTCAAGTTTCAGTCTGCATGGTCTTTGCCACATATAATAATGCACTTAAACCTACATCTTCATTTTTAGCATGCTTAACAACACGATCAGTAAATGATAGATAAAACCTGGCTACTGTTATGTGTCCAGCACTATACTATGGACTGTACATAGATTATCTCGCTCCTTACTCAGAACCACCCAGGAAACAGAAAGAATGCATTACTATCTCCATTTTACAGAAGAAATGAGGTTTTGAGGTTAAATTATTGCCTAAGATCACAAAGCCAGGAGATCTGATTCAGGCACCTGCACACTTAATGACTAGGAGATACTGCCCTTAGCTTAATGAGGGATCTTCTTTTGGCAACTATTCTTCTTACTAATGAGCATGTTCTCAAAAGCAATGCAAGGAATATGCTCTACATACTAGAAGTGCCCCAATTACCAGTGTTTATCCAGTAAACACAGAAATACCAGAGGTTTCGGTGCATAATAACATTCACTTAATAGAAAGAAACAACAGCCATCTTTAGATTTTGAAGAAGCTAAAATCTAAAAGAGGGGAATGACGATAAACCAGCTACTTACGAAGTGCCAGATTCTTTAAGAGGGACTTAACTTTCATGATTTTACATGGACTTCACATAGTTACCTACATATGGTAGTTAAAGAAGCTGAAGTTGAGAACATTAAGTAACTAACTTGTTGATGTTCATAAAGCTATTAAGCAGTTAGGCTGGTAATGGAACCAAGGTATTTCTAAACCCAAAGTCTATCTTCCTCCCACAGCTCACATTTCCAGGTGAGAATGCAGGGACCTGTAGGTAGAGGCACACAGAAGGCGGTTATCTCATGTTCAGCTAGCCTATTCTCTCTAAAGTCAAGCCACTCTGAGCCTAAAATTCTCCAAGTGTTTATTAAAAAACAAACAAATAAAAAAACAGAGTCTAGCATGCTCTAGCCAATGGCATATTGAGCCTGGAAATAAAAACACAACAAAACAGGAAAACATTTTCTAAGAGAGGCCTGTACCTGGGTTCACCCACCAGGAGTAAAGAAATACTGTGCATAATCTAAGAGCTCTATCTGGGTTAGTGGAATGCACATCAGATTCCCTGGATATGGTGACGGGCCTATTAGCCAGCTGATTTCATCCCAGTACTTGGTCATACCTGGCTTTCACAGGAGACATCTTGTGTCCCTTCATATCTTGTCTGATCAACGCCCCACTACTGCATCCCTTTCCCTGTCAGCAGCTGGAAGGAGGGCAAAGCCTTAGAGCCAAAATTGAGCGGTTTGGGCATTGCTGAAATTTGCAGGCAGAGCAAAATCTGATAACTTGGTATTAACAGATCATTGTGTCTCTAGTGCCTAGATGTTTTTGGCGGCCGGCTGCGGCTGGGCTTGGGGTTGACTAAATGGTCTGACTGCATTAGGACAGCTTCCCCTGGTCAGAGCTTAAGACAGTACGGGTCCCCCTGGAACTCAGTGTATCACTCACCTCTGCTTTTCTCTGCTTCTCCTCCTGCTCTCTCTGCTCCTTCTCCATGCCAACCAACTTGAGCTTCAGCTCGGACACTTCAGTCATCAGATCAAGCTTCTGAGTCTCAAGAGATGTACGACTTAGGAGCTCCTGCAAGGATAAACAGATCTCAGAATCATAAACCTCCATGGCAACAAGGTCAACTCTAGCTCCATAAGTACGTAAGGCAATCTCTCCGTGGTGTGCTGGACAGAACAGAGCCCAGACTGCTGCCTGTAAGCCACAGGCCTCTTCGGGATGGGCCTGGGATGGTAATCAGTCATTTGGGGATAGCACAGCCCCTGCCATGACCCACTGTGATATGACAGACATGTGACCTACACTTTTTTCAAAGAATACCACATTTGCCCATAAAAACCATTACTTGCAGATGATCAAAATGAAAAAAAACAAAACAAAAAACCATTACTTGCTATTTCCAAGTAGAAAAAAAAAATGAATGTGAACTCTCAAAGTACTAAATTTCTTTCTCTCTACTTTTCAGGCAAAGCAACAGGTCCTTCCCCACTAAAACAAATAAAAAACAAGCTTATGGTAATTAAAATATTTCTCAAAACCAAAATTTCCCTATCACCTCCTGATCTCAACCTTCAGCAGTCTTTATCACATCTCATTGTAAGACCTCACTGCAAAGAACCTGGAAGGGAGCTAGAGCATCACGTACAACACATGTTTATAACTTTTTACTGAATAATTTTATTAGAATCTTATGATGTGAGATGGCCTTTCTTGGGCTGTGCCCATATTACAATTTGGCAACTATGGGATATAAGTAAAAGACTCTAATTGTGAGGGCTTCCAATGGGAGGTTATTATTAATCCTGCTATCAGAACAGTAGTAGAAACTTGCCATTAATATGTATACTTAATAAGCATACATAAGGCAAAAAAACAAAGGTGACAGGCAAAACACCTGCTCAGAACTACTAGGAATTATGAAAAACCTCTACAAACAGGAGCATTTCCCAAAGTTCAGGGACAACACATTTCTCTATGGGAAAAAAGCCATGTTCCATGTGGTCTGAAATCCTAGCATATGGTAGACATTGAATACATGGGTCCTCACAAGGAAAATATAACATGGCAAGTAGAAGAGCAGCAGGCTAAATGAGCAGGTAGTGAAGACACACTACCTTGCTGTGGTCTGAGTATTCTGTAACACTTCACACAGCCCAACCCCAGGACAAGAATGGTGATCTCAACACCATTTCGACTTAGCAGCTGTGATTTTGCCTATTCTGAACGATCCTCAGATCATAAACCAAATCACACAGGATAGATCTGAAACTGGAATACATAATTTCCTAGGCTAACAGGCCTCAGAAAGCCAGGCTTCCAACTGTCCATTTGCTAATCTGAGGGGATGAGTATGTAGAAGTCAAATCAGCTAAATAAGCTCACCGAGCCCTGGGATAAGAAGGCTGGGACTTCTTGGGCCAGCCAGACATGAAGCTGGCTTACAGGGCGGACAGCAGCACAGCCACCCTAGAACTGCGGGAACCTTGGTCATGAGGGGTAAACCAGGTCCAATGTAAGTGGAGGGTGGGGCATGAATTCACTGAGTGTGTCCTCTGTGCCAGACACTGTTGGATACCTTACATACATTCTCTCCATAAACCCTCCCAGGGATTTAACAGGAAACTTTATTTTCCCAACTTAACAGATGAGGGAACAGGCCTAGAAATTGACCTGTCTTGGCCAAGGACACATGTCAATCAGCAGTTGGTTTTCAAACCAAGGTCTGTTGACGTCAAAACTTATTTCTGCCTAATATATCATTGTTTCCTAAACAGAGGAAGGAATCCAAGAATTTTAAGAGAAATAAAAAATACATGCTTCTCCCAAAAATTATTTGAGGTAGTTGGCATAACAGATAATTCAAGTTCGAAAATTAATCGTAAAAACTAAAGCAGATAAGAAAAGAGTTGAAGTCAGAGTTATAGTTAGTATTGAAGTTATACATTACAGTTCTAGACACAGCTAGAGATGGATTATAATGTATATGTAATCCAGCCACCAATGCAAAAGTGAAAAGGAGCGATTTTACGAATCAAGGTCCATGAAATAATAATGTTACTTTGGAGGGCTGAGAACAGAAAATATTCTTCCATGGGACTTCAATCATTATTCAACAAATACATTTAAAAATATCTACCAGATGACAAGGCCCAGGGGTATGACAGTTAAAAACACAGACCTTGCTGAGCACTTAACTATCTTAAGATGATATTCATGTATTTTGTCTACTAAACCAGCATTCAAGCTACTGCCTTGGTGGGATTCAAAAAAGCCTCAGAATGGATCTCTCCTGAAAGCTAAGGTTCTAATCTACTCTCATCATTGCCAAAATCCCACCAGCTATTTTAATTGCCATGCTGTCATTGGTCACACTAATGTTCCAGCTGAGGAGGAGAATATTTTAATTGGTTGCACTAAAGTTCCAATAGCCATTCTGATTGGTCATGCCAGTACTCCCATTGGTCACACTAACAATCCAAGTGGATGTTCCAGTTGAACACCCAAAAATTTAATTAGAAACCTGAGGCTGCTTAATTTCATATATTCCATTGAGCACAAAAGTCCTATTCACTCTCTCCCAAATTATATCTATTACCATGACCTCTATCTTTCATTATTATTACCTATCATCTTTGTCATTAATAAATACTATCCTACGCCCTGAACTCAAAGTTAGCCTTTAACAGGCTTATCCCGGTCCAGCTCCACTTCCCTATTTGCAGACTCCATCCACTATTATGTACTGCCACCTCTATTATATGTGTCTTCGTAGCACTTAACTACCCTACATTCTCAATGACTCCTTCATAAGCTGGAGTCCTGATTTTTGCACAACATGACATACCTCTCTGGCTATCTCACGTGAAGACCACTCTGTTTCAACAACCCAACTTCCAGAACACCTTTCTCCTTGTTTCAAGACTATTTACAGACCATTATTTGTCCCCATTGATTGTCTACATCTGCTCTCCTCTTTTAAGGCAGTGCATTCCATAATAACACGTTCTCCCCAAATATCTAAAACTCAACATAGTTGCCCATTTTTCTTGAGGCTCTTGTCTTTTGATCAATAGTTTACCTACTTTGGGCACATTCTGTGTCCTCAGTAGCTTTGACATCTTTATCTGTCTTCTTTTCAGTATCCACTTTGGCTTCACATTTCTTGACTTCAATGCCAACAGGCTTTGCTTCCACTTGGTTTCAGCTTCTCAGCAGAATGGCAACAACCTGGCCCTCATCTTTGTCTAGAATCAGTGTTTGCTCTGCTTCTAAAATCTTCAGCTCAGAAATTCTCTCTTCAGGCCACAATCCTCTGACCTTTCAACTATTCCATTTACTCACTTGAATAATCTTTAATTTCTTCCTTGGTGGCTGCTAGTTACTTAATAACTCTCTATTTTCCTGGAGTATCAACTTCCTTTAAGGCATGTTTGCCTCCTTATCCTCTCTATATCTTTGAAGTTGGTCATTTCAATTGTATTATATCAGTAGCAGAAAACTCCTCATTGAGCTCATCCCTGAGGCCCCTTAGACCTGAAATGCATTTGCTTTCCCAGAGCCCAGGCCATACCAAACCTCAAAGCCTTTTGCCTGAGAACTGCTGGTAAAAGTCACTTAATGATACCAACTGGTTTCCACACAAATTTACACTAATTACAGCTGATCTTCCATTACTGCCTGGCAAAATTTGTATTCATATCTGGCTGGTTCCTTTCAGAGATCATTTCAAATCTTTTCCATTCTCTTTAGTCCCTAAATCCCACCCTACCCTGCCCCTTCTCCTCAAAAACCTCTCTGATTTACTGAAAAGATTTTTTTAAATCAACTGATCATTCATTGAACTTACATCCTTTCTATTTCAAAGTTTCCCAAAATTGCCTTTCATTTACATATCTTAAATCCATGTCTTAGAGAAGGCCAGCCCACACTTCCTTTCCAAGGTTAGTCTGAAAGGACTGCACGTAAGCAACTTCTAAGCAGGCTCTTTCAGCTTTAAGAACTGTTCTCTAGCCCAGGAAGTTGCCAGGTTGCACGTAAAAGGCATATATTGAAAAACAGCTGTACCACAGAGTTTGCTCCTGAATCACCCCATTGGATCCACCTACCCATTGCTGTCCACTTCTCAGTCTCTAGACTCCTCACACCATCCTCAAACGGCTTGTTGAAACTTCAGGCTACTTCCTTATTAACCAGTAGCATTTGGCTTTGTTCTCTGAGTTCTGGTCCTGTTTTTCCTAGAGGGTAACTCAGAATGACGCCTACTCACATGGTCCTAGGGTTTCCTTCACCTCTGTGCTGCCTTTGAGGGAGTTCCCAGAAAGTTTGTGCTACTCTAGGGTAGGACCATTAATCATCCATTCTGACAGGCATTTAATATCTCCCTCCCCATCAGCTTATATTCCTCAGGCTAGAAACATGATCAGATTTCTGACAACTGAAAGAACCTTCCCTCTCAACCTGGCCTTCTTCCTGAAGCAACCAACTCCCGTGAGGTCTCACCAGGCAAGTGCATGCTCTGTGTGTATCTCTTCCCCTTTCCAAGCTCTAAAAGAATAATCTGCCTCTGCTGCCTCTTCTTCCTCATCCTCCTGCAGCTTCTCAATTAGATCTCTGCATGCCTGAAAGCTGGCTTCTGCCCTCACCATGTAGGGCACAGAAACAGTTCTGTTTCCGGGGAACACTGTCCAAACTTTCAGATGTAACTTACACTTCTCAGCCCTCAACCGATTCATGCCTCACCCATTCCTTAGGGTAAGCTACTCCTTACCACTCCTTCCTTCCTTTTGGTTTTTCTGACTTTTCTTTTTCCTTTTCCACCTTCTTTGCTGGCTTCTTTTATTCTGTCTACCCCTTAAGAAAAAGGCTTGGGTCCCTAGCTCTCAAAACCCAAGACTGGAGTTATCTATCTATCTCTGGATCCAGTCTGCTTATCTGGAGAACCAAGGTAAGGCCTGGCCCCTGCTCAAACCTGCAGGGTTAGGTCCTGCTGGGAATCTCTTAGAATCATGCAGCTGCCATAATGCATACGGGGGCAGGAGAGGGGGCACAGGTTTCCTAAGCAGCCCTGGCTTCTTCTCCCCCAATTCTTTCAATTGTTTCAACCTGTATAAACGAGCAAGGGCAAGGGATGAGGAAGAGGTAGTGCAGGGGGCGGGTGTTATGTTTTGCTTACTATGAAGGGCCATGAAAGCGGGTAATGAAACTTTGGAAAAAAAACAGTGAACAAAATTATCACTCACACCTCTCACTTCACCACTACTGGTAATTTCTTCCAGAAGGACAAATATAATCTCCTTTCTTGGAGATGAATATATAAGTTTGCATCTCAGAGCAAATCATTTCCTATTCCCTGAGCTCAGTTTCAGACCACAACTGATAAAAAGAATTTGCCTTTCAACTTATTCTCTCTTTAAAAGGGCTACATCTTGAAGCAATTACCTCCATCTTTAAGTGTGGAACATGACCCAGGGAGTTACTGACCAATGACAGAGGACTGGAGCCAGGCTGGCAATCTGAAACCAGAATGAAAGAACAGGCCATGGAAAGACATGAAAGGGAAAACGTGTCCTTTGCCCTTTGAAGTAGGAGGCCCAGACCCTGCCGGAAGCCTCTTTCATGAATAACACTGTGCAGAGAGGTGCTTGTAGCCAACTTGAGTTTGAGTCCAGACTCAGTCCCCACCACTGAAATCATCTCTCTGAACCTCAGAGTTCCCTTCTCTGTGAAAAGGGGCAAAGCACCTACTTCACACTGCAGCCTGGAGATCAAACATCACATGAGCCACTTGAGGAAAGTGGTTATTACTGCCTCGTGAATCTCTGGGGGTATTTAAGGGAGTAACTGGCAAAAACCTGTTTTCTTCGCTCATGACTCGTGTCTCCCCTCCTCAGACAGATCTGTGCTCCCATGGGACCATGTCTGTAGCTATGTTGAATATGCTTTTTGTCATGGAAATACCCCTTTAAAGGTGCCTTTGGGGTAATGTATCACTGGGGGGCTGCTAAGGCCTTGAGTTCACATGACCGGGCACACACATTGCTCCCCTCAGTCACCTTAAGGGCAGGAACTGGGCCTGCATCTTGGGCCCCGTACCTCCTGCTCAGTGTCTTGACTCATACTGATGATTCGTGTGCAGTTTCAACAAAACTGGAATAAATGTACTACTGTGCAAAGAGGTGGGCAACGAATGTCGAGTGACATTGGTCATCCCCATTCTCCCTAAATAAGAATACAGGTTCACTGACTGTCCCAGATTAACAGCAAGTGGTGAATGTACAGGAAGTCAGGTGTCCACTGAGTCCAAGTCCAGTAAATTTGTTGCTCTCCACACCTCACCAAAAATGAAGTCAAAACAATGAGAATGCCTGAGGCCTGCAGCCTGGATCAGGTAGGACTGCAATAGAGCCTGATGGCCTTCAAGGTTTCCCAGAGGCTGGTCTATGTCCTCACAAGAAGGTCTGCATCCTTTCTTCTCCTCCACTTGGCTTCCTTATTCTATCTTCTTTTTGGCAGTGAATATTGTTTCTGATCTTGACATTGATTACATCGTAAATGGCCAGTCTCTGGAAAGTGCTGCGTTTGGTCGCCAGCTTTGTATATAATCTTACCCAGTGAATAGCATCACCTTCCTTCCTCTGGAGAAGGGTCCATGATGGGGGAGGTCAAGGAGCCTGCTGTGCAAGAAGCTTCTGGACATCCCACCCCCCGCCAAGACAACCCACAAGACCACTTCAGAAAAAGCCACCAGGGACCTCAAATACATCCACAGACCATGGGGGACCCTCGCTGGGACACAGAGGAGAGGTTTTGTCACCAGCTGAGCCAGTCACAAAGAGGAGGGCACTGGCACATGCCTATATTGCCAGGGTGCTATTTTGAGCTCTGGGCTCACACAGCCCCGTATGCAGCACCCAGAGATGCAGCTGGACAAAGCCTTGACCTGCTTCAGGAGCAGAGGGCAAGGCTCGGCCCTGTGAGCTCTGTACCCAGACCACCCCAGACCTACGAAAACTGGTCCAGGCTGTATCCCCTTGAGGATCCAATTATACATTTCCTAGCAAATGACTCTTCCTCATTGGGAAGGTTTCCTGGGAAATCCAGACATGCTCAGTGACTCTGAGACTGTATCTGAGTAGGTGCTTCCTAGGCAGCCCCAAGAGGTGCTATAGCTGCCCTCCTCCCAAACTGCACTGGGCTGCAGACAAGTCAAGGTTTGCTCTGAATTGTGTCCATGCGTTGCCCATGTGCTGATTTGTTTGGTCTTGGTTTGCCCATCTAACCCCAAGGTCTTAATGTTCTCTTCCTGATTTCTGGAGACTGAATGGGTTAATACATAAAAGGAGAAAGACAGGAACTCAGAGCTCAGTACTTAGCAGGCTGAGGGGCACATGGCTCATGAGTTGGTTGGGGAGCTCCCTTCCTTCCTCTTGGGCTCCCGGAGGGAGGGTGGCTTTGGTCAGGAGAACAGATGAGGGAAGAGAGAACTCAGTGGAGTTTTAGAACCCACGTAAGCACAGGGTTTGGCCTATGTTGGTTGGGTCTGGGTTTCCTTAAGTTCCTCAAGTGCTATTCCAGCCAGTGGAGGGGGCAAAGTCTAGATAGAGCAGAGCTAGATTAGAGGTCTGTGGGCCAGGCTTGGCCTAATGGTAGCTATCATGTGGTTCAATCAGTATTTTTGTGTGTTTTCATTTAAATTAGTCACCAATGTTTTTAAAACAGAAACTTATCTTTAAATCTGGATCTCCAGCTTATGAAAAATGGGACTATCGAGCAACACTGGCCTACATAGGCAGCCAGCTACAGTTGAGCAACAGCAGCCCCCTTTAGACAAGACACAGTTCAGTGTGCGGAGCAGCACACTCAAGCAGTGTCAACAGGCAGTCAGAAACCCCCCACTCTGTGACAATGAAAGAGACTTTTCAGAGCTCCACAGGCCTTTGAGCAGGAGGCCAGGCTTGGCTCAGGGCAGGAATGGCTTCTGAGGGCTGGCAGAAAGAGGCAATTGTTTGTCTCCATTCTTTGCCTCAAGGCCGTGAGTCATTCTTGCTCCTATCACCAGAAGCCAAGAGCCCTGCAGCCCAGGATAACACAGTCAAAAGAGGCAAGTCTCTGTCTGCCCCTCTTTCAGATGACACATGTAGGTGCTCTAAGCTACAAAAGGCATTGCATCAGTGCTATGGTGCAAGAATTAAGCATCTTTTCAAATGCATCAAGAAGACTTCAGGAAGGTACAGCAATGTATCCAGTCTGGGGTTTGGAGCCGGGACCTCAGAAACCTCAAGCTCAGACACCCCCAGGTCCAGAAAGCACATGAGTGGGAGTCGAAGCTCATATGTGTCCTATGAAATCAACTCAGAATATTCCACAAAAGGAAAAGTCCCTTCATTTTTACCCTTGAAAGACTAAAAGAATGCAATAAAAGTGATGAGTATAAAGTTATGGCTAAGTTCAGGAAGATGCCAAGCCAAGACCTCTACTTTTATGGTACCATGTAAATCACATGCCTGTTACCAAACCCACACAAAAAAGAAGAGTTAGGATACATAAGACATAAGGGGTAACTGAGCTTAAAGACCTTTTCAGAAGTCTAAGATCCAGTCCACAGAGGGACAAGACATACTCCCTCAGGTGATGCTGGGAACCACTGTGATTGTTGGGCAGAGAGACTCTGACAACAGTCTCAGAAGCAGCACCATACAGAGGGTGTGGGGCCGTCCTGGAAGAGCAGACAGGAACCGTGGTCAGAGAACTCGGGAGCCACAATGCAGCCATTCTCTGACTGCCAATCACATGGTTACTTGCCAGGCACTGCCTTCCTGAAACATTCACCTTCTGGCATGTTTATCACAGGTTCCCTTCCACATCCAAAGTTTCTTTCTCTGTTTTTGCTTTTTTTTTTTTTTTAACATAATACCCCATCGTCTTATCCTCTCATCCCCACCCCTAAACCACGCTTTGTGCAGCCTTAAAGATACAATCTAGTGGGTTGTCCTATGAACTCTTTGTGAAAATGCTTTTCTGCTCTTTGAGATTTTCTATCAGCCTATTTTCTTTCCTGGGCTTTCAAAAGAAAGATTTACAACTTTTTAAAAAAGATAGGAAAAAAAAAAAAAAGAGAGAGAGAGAGAAAGGCAACTCCTTTCACTATTCAAATTTTTAGGGAGTACCAAGAGAAGTGCCATACAATTTAAACAGAAAATCAAATGGGGCAGGGATAAATAAATAACTAGTAACAGCCCCCAGCTTTTAGAACCAGTTGTTATAAAGCCACCTACATAAAAATACTAACTTTAAAAATACAGTTTTTCAAACACATTCAAACAAAACTAATACAGACACCTGGGAGCCCAGAGATTTATCTTAAAACCAAAGGTCACATTCAAAGCCTGTGTTCCTTACAAAATGATTTTATTTTTATGCTGATCACAGCAATAAAACAACATTAAAGCTTTGGGGGAAAGATTATAAGTGGTCATCTAATTGAACCCCCTCATGTGAAGGGATGGACTTTCATTCTTTAAATAATTAGTGAGCCCCTTCTACACACCAATGCTATCTATACCAGGAGCTACAAAGTATACACATATAAACTTAATCGTAGCTTATTTTTCAAAATAAGTGAAAACAAAAGAAGGATGCAAGTTTAAAAAATGTATTAATTAGACCCTGGCTGGTGGCACAGTGGATAAGGAGCCGGCCTGCGAACCCAAAGGTTGCTGGTTTGATTCCCAGCCAGGGCAAATAACCAGGTTGCAAGCCAGGTCTCCAGCCAGGTCCATAGCTGGAGGCAGGTGAAAGGCAACCATACATTGATGTCTTTCTTCCTCTCTGCCTCCCTCCCTTCCCCTCTCTCTAAAAATAATAAATAAAATCTTTAAAAAATGTATTAATTAAATATATTAATAACTTCCATAAAATAAGATTTCTAATTAGCATCTCAACAGATTCTGAAAAGACTTTTGATAACAATTCAGTATCCTTCCTAAAAATGGTAGCTCATAATTTACAACAAACAGGTTAAAACTGCTTAAGAGTAGAAAAGTCAATTATACTTTTGTTAAAAAAAATACCTGTGATAGTAAAGACAACTACATAGCAAACTTTTGAAATGGAAAAAGCTCTATGATGGGAAGCATACCAACATCTGAGAACTAAATTGTATCTCTGGTGAGAATAGTTTTGCAAATTATATGTACATATAACAAGAAGGACCAAAAGAAAGTAAGAAGACATTTAAGAGATTTATTTATTTGACTAGTAGAACAGGTAATTCTTTTTCATTTTGACATGAATTAAATTATATTAAAATATTACTTATGTAATACGTTTCAGCAAAGAAGACTACACAGAGAGGAGGAAGAATGGGTGGAAAAGGGTCACAAAGTAAGCTAACAGACTTTCTAAAACCCCAGATGCCACCCGCATTCATGCTACAGTTCATACTGATTAAGTGAAGGTCACTGGACACTGCCAGCAGAGAGCTCCTCCACTGAACCAGACCTGGAGAAATTGCAGCCTGAGAATCTGTCTAACCAGCCCAACTGGTTAGTCATGGCAGGCCAAGCCCCGCCCCCGGCCACCACCCGCCCTCCTGCAGCTTTCAATGTTCAGACTGGTTTCACCTGCTGAATCAAACCACACACTGAGCAGCCAATCCTAGCTCCAGGAAGGTCTGGAAAGAGCTGTAACCCCAACCCAGAAAGGGGCTTTAACACGTGAGCTCTGGTAGAGAATCCAAGGGCCTCCAGCCCCATCTGCCCTCACCTGTTGAAGCATCTCTTCAGCAGCATTGAGTTTCACCTGGTGCCCTTCCAGACACACTTCCAGGTCCCGAATCTTCTCTCCTTGGGCTTCCACTTGGTCTGTGAGGACACTCACCTGACCGGGGAAATAAAGCAATGGTGTAGGAGCAGGACTGGCTTCCCACAAGGGAAAGCTCTAAAGCCACACCACTGATAGATGGCAGGTGGGGGAAGTGTCCTGCATAAAGGAAATGCCAGCTGTTTTCTTACCTTGCCAGGGAGTCTCAGGCACTGCCCCAAATAACGTTGGTCATGTTTCCTGCTCTTGACAGACTCAGGAGAAAGACACCCAACAGTCACGAGAGCTCCCTCTGGGCTGAACTTGTGCTCTTATTCCTCTTCTAGAACTCACTCAGGCAGCCCCAAGCTCAAGGCATATCTCGGCTGGCTAGCCAGGGCTTCTGCTGCCCCACGTGCAGGAGCAATCCAAGCTGTGTGGAGACTAGCCAATGACCTCACCTCTCTCATTAGGGTGTGAGGGCTGCTCACCTATCAGGTGAGTGTTCTGAAGCAATTAAGGAATGTGGGGCGTAAAGGGCATGTATTAGCACTGACAAAACTTGGCTCCAGGAAGCTTTTCCTGCTTCACAGGCCAAAATAGGGCTCTAAGTCATAAATATACATAAGCCACATTGTGCACACAGTGGCACGGAAAAGAAGTTCAGGATATTTATTGGAATTAATTTAGAAAATTACATTTTTAATAAATTATTTAAATTATATTCTAAATATGTACTGAAAATTTTTTTCATAGCCTACTCTATTAGCAAATTGCCTCAGGATCCTTTTCCTTTTTCTTAATTAAAAATTACCTCAGAGCAGGAAGGTGAAGAAGTCGAATGCGTGACCTCCCCCAAATAAAGAAAGCAGTACCTGGTAAACTGAGGTATTTTAGACCTTTTTGGTTCTTCAGCAATGGTTCAGCCATTGCGATTTACATATACAATAGATTATCCTGAACGACTTCTTAGTCTCTAAAGGAGTAAGGGCTGGAACATGAAACAGTTACTGTGAATTTACTTGTGAGTGTTTAAACAAACTTTATGAATTATAAAGCTCCCCTTGCAGATGAACTAATCTAAATTAATATGGCTAAATTAAGCTTTCCACTTTTATGTTTCCAAGTGATTAATGAATTATAGAAACTTCCTGGAGTTGAGGCACAGTGTGCTAACACTTCAATTATCATCCAAAAATGGGCACCTTCTGTCAACTAGGCCCATCTTAAACACAGACCTTTATGTTCTGTGTTTTTAAATTTATATTGCTCAACACCATCAGCAGTCTGGCCTTTTCAACTAACTCTACTTTCAAAAGGGTAGGATTCCAGGAGGTGGCCTTTGACCTCTGCGTTCTGGAGCTTCTGTTTGGGAAAGGTATATTATGGTTAATCTTATTATGAGGATTAACACAGTGGTGTGCACCACGCCTTGGGCCTTAGGGCCCTGCATTGGCAGTACCCAGGGGAATAACATGTGGTCTGCAGCATTCCATAGCTTATAGCTCAGCTGCACGTACCACTCGAGATACACAGGGCTGCAGGGTCCTTAGGAACCTGAGTACTTTCTCTAAGCATAATGAATAGAGAGGTGCAGAAAACTGGGGCAAGAAACTATAAAGATCCTAGAATGTGACCTTTATGTAATAAAAACAAATATCTTTTGAGCCCCTACTACAGGCGAGGCATAATTTTAGACACTGGGGGAGATATAGAAGTTAAGAGAGAGAAAGAGAAAGAGAGAGAGAGAGAGAGAGAGAGAGAGAGAGAGAGAGAGAGAGAGAGCCTTGCCCTAAGGACTTATATTTTAATGAAGCTATAAAAGATTTTGGTCTTCTTTGTTTTCAGCTAATCCTGCAAATAAAGTATTTTGTTCTGTGTGATTTCCCTTGTTCTTCTACAAGTAAACCCAGGAAAACATTCTGGGCCAAAGACTTTAATTAATTCAGTCTGGCTGAGCTGCCTTGAGACTTAGCAAGAGGCCTTCCACTCGGAGGGTTTGTCTGACTGACTCCACGGGGCCACCTCACGGCAGCTGTGATCACGTAGAGCAGCTCTGAGAGTCTGTCCCCAAGCTCCTGGCAGAACAGAGATCACTAGGATCCATTTCTGACTTTTCCAATAAGCAAGTTCCCAATTGCATTGGAATGAATTAAATAAGGATTATTCACGAATTTGGAAGTTTAAAAAGAAAAAAACACACAGCCATGAACATCAAAGATATTATCAAACAGGAGAGCTTTATTAAAATGTAATCCCCTAAATAGGAATGTGTTGTCAGCCATGAAGGTTTCTGGTTCAGGCTGTTGGCGATTTCACAGTGTTTGCTGCAAAATTCTAAACTGGACACTCATGAATCATTTCATTGGGATGGTGTTTCAAATTACACATTCCTTAAAATGTCTGTGCTCTAATGTGCTATATAATCTGGCTCCTGCTACCTCTCTAAAGGCAGTTCTCACCAGGTTTTGCAGGTTACCAGCTTCAGCCACCTGGTCCTTCCTGCTGTCCCACACACCAAGGGCACTCCTAGCTCAGGGTGTGCACTAGCCCCACCACTTTGCTGGCCTGGGACGTGCTTCTCCAGGCATCCAAGTGGCTCCCTCTCAAACTTCCTCCAGGCGTCCTCCTGTAAGGCAAGGTCTTCCCTAACTACACAATCCTTATCCTGGTCTCTCTTCTCCACAGTATTTATCACCGCCTGACACATTTTGTGTGATTTATCGTGTGGGTGCACACACACAAGTGGAAACTCGAGAACAGGGACTGGCAGTCTGTTTTCTTCACTGCTGTATTACCAGCACCTACAACGGGTGTCCGTCAAGTTGTCGGCATTCAAATGTTTTATGTTGTTTTTAAAAAAAGATTTTATTAATTATTTTTAGAGAAAAGAGCATGGAGGGAGGAAGAAAAGAGGGAAACATCAATGTATGGTTGCCTCTCACCTGCCTCCAGCTATGGACCTGGCTGGAGACCTGGCTTGCAACCTGGTTATGTGCCCTGATTGTCAAATGTTTTTTAATGAACAAAATCAATGATGTGAAAGGGATAGGGGAGACTAGTATAACTGTATAATTGACTTGAGCTTACTTATTTGAGATAGGGTTAGAACAGGGCAGGGAAAATGTCTGGTAAGAAAGGCCAAAATGTTAAACACTTTGATTTTCCAAAGTTTCCAAAATAATTATTTATTACTGTCACATTCATAAATTGAAGTAAAATGAATTTAAAAATAAGGTAAAAAACAACAAGCAAACTATAGCCTCTTAAGTCTAATACTGACTCCAGGACTCTAGGCTACAGCCCACAGTCTGAAGAGGGTTGCAGAATCCTACCTACCCTCTCTTCCATTCCACTACTACTCTTGTCTACTGCCCTTTAAGCTTTTTAAAAAACTAGAAATAGAATATTGATCTTATTGTTCTCCAAATCATCAATGCACACCAGACCCTGATGCTTAATTCACGCAGTTGAGAGCTACCATAGCAAGAAGCCCTTGCTGCAGCAGTAGGCCCCTCAGAAAATGCTCAACTCTATGTCCTACCTAGGAATGCATGTTTTCAGAACTAAAAGTATTCCTTGGGTAATCTTTTTCCATGAAACATTTTGGAGTTCCTCTCTTTGAAGCCAGAAAGTCATCAAAGGCTTCTTACCCCATATTACCAGCTCTAGATGATTTGGCCTCAAAGGGTAAGTCTAGATCCACCTCCAGATTATTTGGGCCTGATCCCATTAACATTCTCCCTTAGGCCTATATCACTCAGGATCTATTTTATTAGTAGCAAGAGGACACTGTTTATCATCCTTGCAAGATTCCTGGGCTCCTAGAAGACAAGACCCCATTAACCAGCCTGGCCATAGAGCCTCCAGTGTATCAAGATGGGTGCTTGTTGGTCCATGATAGGTAAGTAAATACGTACATTCAAGGCCCCCAAAACCCATGCCCAGAGTTAAATTGTGCCCTAGGTTACTTTCTGCTTTGTTTCAGGAAAAGTCTTTCTAAAAACATACGTGTTGGCTTGGCTGGTGTGGCTCAGTGGATTGGCACCGGCCCACAAACCCAAAGGTTGCTGGTTTGATTCCCAGTCAGGGCACATAACCAGGTTGCAAGCCAGGTCTCCAGCCAGGTCTGTAGCTGGAGGCAGGTGAAAGGCAACCATACATTAATGCTTCTCTCCCTTTTGTCCTCCCTCCCTGCCCTTCTCTCTGAAAATAATAAATAAAATCTTAAAAACAAAAACAAAAACGCAGAAACAAAAACAACAAAAAACATTCACTTCGGGAACAAAATAAATCTAACAGAGAAAATCCCTGTATGTCTCTCCCACGTAGGGCAGCTACAGAGTTGGAAGTAATAGGATGTGCTGATTCCCACCAAAAAGGACCCACCTGTAATATGAGAGACTCCTTATCTCCTTCTAGACGTGCCAAGCGTTCCTGGTATGTTTCATTACTAGCAGCACTGTGGTGATTTACCTGGGACTAAAGAGAAGGGGGGTAAAAAAAGAATGTACTTAAAAGGTTGAAAAACATCTTACCAATTTTCAAATGAAATATGTAATTTGTGTGTACAGTTTCACTGATGATATATGTACAAAACCACCCACCTAAACAGGAAACCACAGGATTTCAAAACTACCACAAGGAGAACCTGACCAGATGCTGTTGATAGGTATGCTTTGAAAGTTGGCAAAACCACCGCTGAATGACCTCACCCTTGGCCAGGAAGGCCTCAGCAGAGCTCCAGACCTAGTGGGTGCTTAACTTGACTGGATGTGTTGGGCCTGGTTTATTATAAGCAGGAGGCACAGCCTGCCAGAGGCACCAATAGCAATATGGTTCTACTCTTTGAGGAGACCAGGGAGCTGGTACTATTCTCCAAGCAACTATGTGGGAATAACTCCTGCACAGATCTGAGTATCTCATAATTCTTACACCATGGTTCTCTACAGCCAAGGCACAACTCACAGCATGGAGGTTCATCTGAACATATCAGTGAGCACAGAAGACAGTGAATGCCAAAGTCAAGGCCCTTCATCTAATCACATGTCCCTTCCAGAAGTGGCCAAGCCTATACCCTGATAAGGCCTCTGGTAGCCAGGCTGGAACACTATGTTTTTACAGAGCTAGAGCTAAGAGAAGCAAGCGAAGATGAAACATCTTGCGAAGAACCCAAATAACCCAGGGGGGCCTCAAAGCGCTACACAGAGAGAAAACTCAATAAATGGAAAGTGGCCAGAAACCATGGAAAACAGAGGGAAGGGAGACTTGAAATGGCAGAAGTGAGGCCGAATCTGATAAAATGCCCTGAGCTAGAGATAGGAGGTGCAGTCACTTTCAGGGTGTGTCTGACCTGGTTGTGGGCAGGAAGGGTAGGTAGCTACTCATGGAACAGAGTTGGCTCAATGCCACCAAACACCCCCTTCCTCTGTGCTAAATAGAAGGCCGAAACCAGAGGACCAGCACAGGCTGTCCAGGGACTTGACAGAGTAAACCTATTGCTAAATGGGAAAGTGATCATCATAATAATCTGGGCTACTCCAGAGGAACAAAAGTCCCAATGTTCGTGAGGAAGGTACCCTCTACCCCAAAGGAAAGTCATGATTGTGCAAAAGAAGAGGTAAGAGAAGAACCTGGGCAAAGGAGACCTGAGCTGATCCCCTTCTCCTAGCCTATTCCCCGACATTCCAACCTTTAGAATGGGCTTTCAAACCCTCTCCATTAAGAAAAGGATCCTCCTTCCTTCCCTTGTCCCATCCGTTCCCCAGCGTCGCCTAGGTGAGGGCAGGTGGCAGAGCCAAGCCCAGCTCTAGAACAGAAACGGAGCAGGCACTCCGCTCCGAAGCCAGGAGTCTCACTTGCGAGGAAGCACTGGCTGCTTGTTGAAGGTGCAGTGGGAGGGGGAGCCCAGGGACCATTCCCCGGGGTGGCTGTACCAGGCACAGGCTAGACAAGACCCAAGACCATTGCCACACCACTGCCTTTTACCAGCCCCTCTGCAGCCTGCATCTTGTTTATTGTTCTGGAAGCTCTTTCATGCCATAGACAAAAGGGCCTTAACAATCACAAATGGGTTCTTTGTGTTGATGGCAGTTTATTGTTGTTACAGTCATTAATATTCCAGTCCTAACTTGGTCAAACTCTCTGACTCATATTTAAGGATATAATTATAACCTACATTTTCTCAGAATCTTACAAGAAAGAAAATTAATTCTTAACAGCAAGTCAAATGCTTCCTGTCAAAGAACTCACATGATGGTGACTTTCAGGGGATGGAAAGAATAGATTCATGTTTCCAGGTCCTCTTGCATCTTGATTAAAGAATGAATGCCACAGTGAAACATACTTCCTCTCTTGCATCACAGCACTGAACCAGGTCAGGAGCTCTTCTTATATGTATATTGTCAATAGCTCGGAAACTTTAATCAACATTATTGAAGCTAAACCACCCTGGCCTCTATCAAAACTGTGTGCTCAAGAGGCTGGGGAAAATCTTGAATGCAAGGAACCCAGCCCTTAAAACCCAGGTCTGTTGAAGGCAAATATAAAACATAGCCCAGAACTGTCAGCTTAAGGTCCTCCTTGGGTCTTAAGAGTGATGTTGCTGAAAGTCTTCAGGTACAGAGACAACACAGCACCTTGACACCTACAGATCATGAGTCTGTATCTAGACAATTCAAAAGACTATCACCACGGGCTACGCAGGCCTAAAGTTCAGTTTTAGCAGTCAACAGTGTAAGGTGGGGACTTTCTAAGCCATCTCAAAGTGGAAGGGAGAGGCTTCAAGTTGCTGTAGCAGCTGCACAGGGTGTTCTATGGTTGGGGGCGGGGGAGTTGATCGTGATAGTTAACTAGCTTTGATGAGGAGGACAGCGAGAGTATGGATAGTGGGCTGTGTCGTTTCCAGGAAGAATGGGACTGATTAACAGGACTCCAGCCTGGGCAGCGTCTCTACATAAAGGGCCATTTGGTCTTCACAAGGACACCAGCCTAATTGAAATTGAGTCCTGCCCCCACCTCTTCCATGGGTGAATGTAAAAGAAGTTTATTCTTAATAAGTTCCTCATGTACGGAGGGTTGAATGCTAGCAGACTCAAGAAATAAAGTGTGCTTGCTTATCTTGGAAAACACTGCATTTTATTTCGAGATTATTAGAGGATGTCTAAGGCCCCCAAAAGAAACCTTATCATTCATTGTAAAGAAGCTCAGACTAATCAATTTCTCCTTTGCTGAAGAAATGGAATGGAGAAGACCAATACAGATAGAATGCTTTTGGTCCCTTCTTTAATGAACCCACAGTCTGTCTGCCCAGAATAGGCTGGGATTATCACCTTGACTATGAACACAGAGCAGAAGTGGGGGCTGTCATCTCTTTAGAGATGATTCTCACCTCCCAGTCACCTAATCCAAGCTTGACTGATTGGGATCTTTCCTCTGAATTTCTACACTTGGGAACAGAAAACGGTAGTGGTGGGGCTAGAAGGCTCTGAGTTTGGCAGCGACCATGTCCTCTTCCAAGTGGAGGAAACAGGTTTGCAGAAGGGGGTCAGCTATGAAGCCAGCATGCAGAGAAGCAAATGAAAGCCAAGAAAATATAGAGGGTGGTGGCCTTCTCATCCCTGGTTCACGCTGCCTAAAGGCAGAGATATTTTCCCACCCTTCCTGCTAGTCCCTTCTTGGTCTGTACTGGTTCAAACGGAGTTTCTGTGGCTTACAACCAAAAGTTCAGGTTGATGCATATCTCTCAAAGGGTGATTGATCAATCAATGGACTGAAATTCACTTCTTTGGAAACAGACAAGAAAAAATTCCTGCTATTGGGATACAGTAATAAATTACAAAGGGATTCTGCCTACTGTTGCTTGATTTTTTGCTTGAACTGGCAATGTTGAAGATGGTGGTGTCAGTTCTGAGCCAACTATTATTAAAAGCAGGATTATTATCAAGGGCAAATAGGGATCTACTTTGTGGCACAGGGTGTGTCTACATGGGATAAACTGGATTAAAAAAGGCACCCATTCCCCTTTGTGTGTGGAATGGATGGCTTCCTATCTACCACCTGTTGACTTCTATTCTTATTTCCCATGTAGGACAGTCAGGGAAATGACAGGGTAAGACAGGGACTGATACAAGATTCAACAGGCCCATGGGCATCAACTCAGGAAAGAGGTAGGGGTTAAGTCTTCTCTGCAGAACAAGGGCAGCAAGAGATGCCTCTAACCATGTGTAATCTCAGGTAGGTCACCTCATCCCAGATGCCCCACCCTTTACATAGAGAAAATTATACCTCACAGAGCAACACAGAGGGTCCATTAGGTCACTATACACAAAACATGTGGGAATAAAAGTGCAAGATGCTCTTTATAGCTGGATACGCTAACATTTCCTCTGTGTAATATAAACAGTTTCTGAATGACTGTGGAAATAAGGAAATCATTTAAATGGCTTGGTTTAAGCCAAAAAACCAAAGTAGCATTAGAAGCAGTTCATCCCTTGTGCTGACAGTTTTAATGAACTCTTTTTGTGCAAAAGAACAAAAAGAAGCAACATTTCTGATCAAGATGCCAATGAAGTATCTGTAAAGATCTGCACAAACAACCCAAAGGAAAAACAACCATAAATAGTTTTGGGCTGAAAGAAACAGAACGTGGCCTCCGTGACGACACAGAGCCCACTGCTGGCTAAGAATGCTGGAACAGCGCCTGTGGCGCACACAGCCTGGGCCATGTGCACTTTTCCACCGTGCCTGAAAACATGCTTGTGTTTTGAGTCTTATCTACATGGTCACATTTTTTCCCTCTTTATGAGCACTTTACTACATGCTATAAATATTACATGCTACGCACATGTTTATAGCGAGCCACACTGAGAATATCAATAGCTAGTAATGAACAATCATAAAATTTGAATTATTATTTGTTACTGTCCAGAAGTCAGGTCAAATTTAGGTGAAGCATGAGCTTTCCCGCCGAATCACCCCCACCAGCCTCATCAGAGCTCTCATCCTCTGCCTCGCGTGGCTGGTCAGATTCCACGATGTTTGCTCACTCCTGGCCTGGCCCCTCCACTGGAGCTGGGCCCAGGGAGAGCCACGCCGGGTCCCTGAGGAGTTCTGGATGGCATGTGTGCTTGCTGCCGTGACTGGTAGCTATGCAGTATCCCCAGAAGCATGACCCCTGCCTCTGCCAGAAGAGCAGGGCCCCCACATGTGCTCTGGGACTCTCCGGGATGGTAGGTAAGGGCAGCCAGCAGCATTCCCTGACCGTCATGGTCCTGGGAGAACTGCCGTCAGCATTGCACTTCCCTGAACATGGGCAAAGACCTGGTTCAACAACAATCAGGTGAGGCAGATCAGGGGTCAAATGAGGGTGTCACTTGGTACGCAAGCACGGTGTGTGGGAAAATCCTAAGGCAGTCAGCTCCCAGGTGTGACAGCTCTAACCATCGTGTGTCATTATTCAGAGCCACAGCTGCTTCTCAGCGCCCCTGCCTTGGATTCCTCAAAATCACAGCTGCCCTCCTTTTTCTGGTCTCAAAGTAAGCAGCCTTCACCAGTTGAAGTCACTTCCTCCTCATAAACTACAGATTCCAGGTCCCTCAGAATCCTGGCCACAAAAAATATATGCTGTCCCAGTCAGATCATTTTAGATTATATAATGGCTCCTTGCCTGAAAATACACTGAGATTTTGAACACGACAATGCTGGGTAAGCCTTGGCCCTGCAAAAGTCTTGGGATGGCTCGCCCTTCGTTAGCCACTAAATATACAGATGGTGTGTTTTTAGCTAAATAAGAAAACAACAACAAAAAATGTGTAACATTTCAGGCTGCTGGCTCAAATAGAATCTTGTCCAATCCAGAAAGCCAATTTTAAATGAGCCATGACTGCTGGACACAGGGGACATGTGAAAATCACTACAGTTATACTTCAAGTTCAGAAGCATCACTCACATACCGAGCATTTTTTGAAACTTAAAAAACATACATCTTTAAAATAAGGGGACCAAACAGAAAAGACCGAAAATAAGTAAATCAAAGCAGTTACAGTCAATTCCCATTACATGACTCAGGTTCCCATCACCAAGGGAACCAAGTGGTATGTGTGTAGGCAGATGCTTATAAACAGGAAAACCTCCCCTAGATTCCCTGATTAAGGATTTAAGGGCTACCTAGCAGTTTTTATAAAAACAACAGTTCCCAGAACCAGTTTCACTTTTTCTGGGCAAGGAATAGTCAACCCAATCTACTATCTTTGACACAGTTAAAAAAGTTTGTTCCAAAAGTAGCATGAGTGATGTGCAATGAGACCTTTACCTACAAGGAGACCAACGAGAGACATCCTATCCTGACCTTCACCTTCTTACACCCTCTGCCTCTTGGTTTCAGTGATATATAAGTGGAGACTAAGTGTTGCTGGTGGATTTGTCAGTACCAAATGATCTAAATGCCCATTTTCATGGAATGGTAAAGCAAAGTTCCTAAAGCAAATTAACTTGGTTGACCAATGTCCACATAATTGTGTTTTATTCATTTATGTATTCAATGACTCAAATATTCCTGAACACTCTGTGCTAAACAAATGCTTCCATCCCTGCCATCAAAAAGCTTTATAGCCTTGGCTGGTGGCACAGTAGATAGGCGCCTGCCTATGAACCCAAAGGTTGCTGGTTCAATTCCCAGTCAGGGCAACATAAACCAGGTTGCAAGCCAGATCTCCAGCCAGGTCTATAGCTGGAGGCAGGTGAAAGGCAACCATATATTGATGTCTCTCTCTCCCTCTCTGCCCCTCTCCCTTCCCCTCTCTCTGAAACATAATAAATAAAATCTTTTTTTATATAAAAAAAAAGCTTTATAGTCTTAAAAGGAGATGTGATAAATACCCCCATAAAGTTGTATGTAAGTCAGCAGCAGTGGTAAGAGGGAGGGATGAATCAATTACACCTTCAAAGGGCAGAAGATGCTTTATAGTGGAGTCACCACTTGAATGATTAAGTCTTAAAAAGCTATGAAGTAACTTTCCCAGGGTAATGGAAGAATAGCTTCTTGGGAGTCTTTCCAATCCAGATATGCTATCCATGAAGCTACAACAATCACTACCCATCAGACATTCCAGTTTCTAGAACTAACAGAGAGAACAAAGGATAACTTGAGGATAGTCTGTCTCAACGTTCTCCAACCAAGCAGTGGCTGTGATGTACATAAAGGCTCCTAACGGATCATCCTGAGGGAATTTGGAGAGAAATGTTTTTGACTTAGCAAGATCTTTTCCCAAAATTACAGCTTTGGATAAGCTTAGTTCTTGCTACTTTCTTAATCAGATGGTTGGATGTATAAGGGACCCATAGCACTGGGCCACAGAAGATGTATCTGTACATTTGCTGATTATCTTGTGAAGGATGGTATTAAAAGTAGAGAAGAACAATGGAGGCTCTTTGAGTGATTCTCTTTCCTCATCTTGCCAACTCCAGTAGACACACAGACTATTATTAACATGTCTGGAGACAAAGGAGCAGCATCAGGTGCTGGGGTTGGGGATGGAAGAGGTGCTATGACTGTTTTAGCTCACCTGAGTCATTAGAAGTAAACTGCAAGGTGCCTGTTGGACTGCCTGGATCTTCTATCTGAAGAGCCAACAATCAAATAAGCAAGAGAGAATGATCCATAGGTGAAAATATGGGATTAGGTGAGGACCATAGTGGGAAGCTGGCACAAGAATGCCATTAACTCTACAAGATTCCCAAAGGGAAATGAATTCATGGGGAAACAGATGAGAAAGGTGGCTTGGGAACTACAGGCAGTAGGAACAACATGATAGAAGGTAATGAAAGATGGTTTCAGGGACAAAGCCAGGGTGCTGTGGGTTTGGGAATGACCAGGAGATGGTGAACTCTTAGCCTGCTCTTTCAAGATTCCTGGCGGTGAAAGGAATGGAAGTCATAAGCTAGCATGGAAAAGGCATGCATGCATAGGGTCAGAGATGGTTTTCATGTGTTTTTTCCCAAAGAATTGAGAAGAAGCATTTTCTGCCAAAGGCAAGGGACAAGAAGGCAGAGTGGAACAAAGAGAAGAAAAAATCAGAGGAATGAGAGGAGGTGGAACAGGATTGGGTCAGAAGGACAGGATCCTGGACTAGCCTTGGTGGAGAGAAGGGGCTCTTGGCCCATGAAACGGATTTGAAGAAGGCTGAAAAATGATGGCTGTGAACAGAGTTAATTTTGTGGTAATGGAAAGGGAAGATGAGAGAGAGTCATTAAAGTGTGGCTATTTTTTTCTTCCAGGGACGTGCTGACATCAGTTGAGAGAGGAGAATAGTGTTGGGTACAAATGGGAAGGCGTGAAAGAGCTGTTACAAGGACGGGAAGGGACAAGGATGGGGAAGGGAGGAATGCAGGGATGATGAGTCAAGGTCCCCAGGTGCTGCTGCCAGCCGCAGAACTACCCACATCTGTGTGGCTCTGGAGTCTCTACAAGCTACTCCGTAGGTCACTCTGCTGTAATGCCACTCTGTTAAATCCTGCTGGAAGGGCAGCCTGGGGGCCTCCCCAAGGAGCTGGCAAACTGGAGCCACAAGTGGTAGGGGTCAGAGATGGCAGATTTCTAGCTCCTTAATTAGACTGGGGAATATGAGGGGTGGGCATGTTGGGTGCATTGGCTAAAAATAGAATGTACCTATAGGAAATTGCAGGCATCTCCTTAAGGAGCCATACCTACTGTCATCCTCCTTGTGGTCTTGGTAAACCTCTCAAGGTTGGGTACATGGCTCTTGGGTAACCAGAGGCTGTCAGCTACGGTCAAGGTCATCATCACCTTAACTAACACTTTTTAAGTGTTAGTTACATATATTGTATTATTTATCCAAATTTTAAAGTCAAGGAAATTGAATCCCAGGAAGGTTAAGTCAATTGTTCAAGGTTACATTGAGCTGAGCTATGAACTCAAGAAGTCTGATTCAGGATTCATGCTCTTAGCCAGTAGGAGCAGCTTTCACAGAAGTTGCAACCTGCAACCTTCTTCTCCACCTTTCACAGCAGTACAACTTGAGTTCAAGGCCAGGCAGTGTCTAGGATGCCTGAGTGTCTATTTATTGTTGCCATTCTCTGGCCCAAGTGGCCAGGCTACTGGGTCAACCACTTGAGCACCAGACAATACAACATGAATTTCACAGTAGCAGCTTGAGTTGCTTCCACATTCTATTCCACATTCTATTGCAGGGTCCCACCCAATTGCATAGGAGAAGCATGGGTGATTCTACTTTCTTTGTGACTTTGGGTTGGAACTTGGCTGACAGGCCAACACTGCTAGAAGCCAGCAACAATGTGACAATGCTGACAGCATTGGATTTCTATCCCTGGGAAAATAAACCCAGCTTGGAGCTCCTTTTAGACTCTGCCATGACTGTAGTAGGTTGGAGCCACTCATCTCCAAGCAAGGCAGGTGTGAGCTGTCTCTGAGTCTGGAATCAAACAGCTGAGGGACAGATGAGCCTCTGGATACTGGTGGCAGAACATTACATGATCCCTGGGCTCTGTCTGTTGGGGAAGGAGCTGGAGGACCAGCCCTGGTTGTCTTTCACTCAAAAGCCATAGTCTAGCTGGCTGGAGCCAACAGCCACTATGGTTCCCCACATTGGGCCTGGTCGAAGGTGCTTTTTCTAGGTTCTCAGGATACTGTGGTTTGACACCTTGACCTGAAATGTGAAAAGGGGCTGAGAACTGAAGGAATGAATGTCCAAAGATGCACGGCATTGCAGGGGACAACCAAATGGGCCCCATCCGTTCCTCTTTCAGTTTCCCTGCCTGGTAATGAGCAATAGCAGTTCACGTTTATCAAATATCTATTTTCATGGCACTATGCTAAACATTTTACAGACATTATCCTGCCTGAGCCTCACAAAACCTGTATGTGGCAGGAACTTATCTTCCTTATTTCATAGGTGAAGCAATTCAGGTTTCTGAGGTAATCTACCTAAGATTCCATAGCTGATAAGAATGGCAAAACCAAGATTCCATCCAGGCCTTACCTAAAAACTGCACATTCTTAACTATAGCTCACAATATCCACCCCTCTCCCCATTTCCCCCACTTCAAGTCTACTGAACAATGTTTCTTTTCTGAGCAAATGCTTCCCCTCTAGGCTCTGTGCCTCCTTGACCACAGGCATCTCCCTCATTGCCCTAAAAATTCAAAGACTCTATCTTGCTCCCAGGCATTGCCCTCCTGGACTAGTTAAAGAACAAAGGCTCCTAGACCCCACACCAGATCACACCTCATCCAGGTTCCTTTTCTTCTAGAACCACCCCATCCACATGGGAAAATGAAGGCAAGAGAAACCTGTGCTCTAAGCCACCTTGGCTTGAAGAGGAGTGGGTAAGCTGGGCAGCCAGGCAGTACTGTAGACCTGCCCCTGGGGGAAGAGTCCACTACAGGGATGAGGTCATTGAGGGCCTGATGGGAAAGGAGGGCCTTGATGGAGTCAGAAGAAGTGGGTGGGAATGAAAGAGAAGGTGGGCATTGGGTACAAGCTCAGAAAAGGGAGGAAGGTACCTGGGAGCCCATCAGAGCAGATAGAAATGATGAAACTAACAGGTTAAGGCTGGGTTGTAAAAGATCACAAAGGCCAAGCCAGCAGAAGAGCCTGGGCTTTCTCTTCCCCCTGAGAGGCAAGTGCTGGGGGTCACGAGGTGAAAAAACACAAAACATTTTTTAAAGGAGGATTTTAAAAAGAAAAATCTGGCCATAGAGTTTAAGGTAGAGAAAAGGAAAGATATTCTGATTATACTGCTTATGATATATCCAATATTTCATGCTTTGTTTTTATGAATATTACTTATAATTCTAAAAGTAGAAGAAAAATAACTTTTGTTACGAGTCGTCCTGGTGTTGAGGTGGGGTGGGGGGCGGGGTAAAGTCTCCCCACCTAGCACTTCCCTCAGCAGACCTCTACTGTCGACAGGAGCCAGGGCTCACAGCCCGGGCCTCAGGACAGCAAAGGCTTTCTTCCATTACATCAAATTCAGAACTAGTTCCTCCACAGACAGAACTTCTCCTCAAGGTGCAGCATGACATCTGCCCCAGAGGTTGGGACATGGCACCAACTATTCCAGGCAACTCAGAGCAGGAAGACCTGCTGTTTAAAAAGCCTCATTTTGGATGTAGGAAAATGAAGACTGCATGATGGGGAATGCACTTCTTATCTATCCCACCCACCCACCCACACACCACACCCAGTATCTCCCCCTGATGAGGCTTTTTGAATGCTTAAGATGATGGATGCAAACCTTTGCCAAAATGTCTGGTCTCTTCAGCATGCTGTCTGGAGGCTGCCCCCATCCCAAAGCTAAGCAGGGACTGAGCAGAGACAGGATTTCTGCTAGGCTCTAAACCAATCATTTCCTACATTTTTGGCAGAAGAGATGAGGAAAAAGATCCAAACAGGGAGACAGAGAACAGGGTTCAAGGTCAGGCTGCACCACAAAGAGCTGTAACAATAACAGCCACGAGGGGCTTAGCCTCTCTTGGGCTTGGTTAAATGAGGGGTTTGCACTAGTTGATCCGGACAAGCCCTCAAGCTCTTGAATTCTGTTCAGCTGCCTCACTTTTCGCAGCACCCCTTACCGTGCACATCACACGACATTTTCTTAAAATACAAATTGGGTCCCCCAGTGAATCCCACGTCACTTCTCTGCTACAAGTCCCCCATTGGACAAACCCTCGCTGCGGTCCCCGCTGTCCTGCCTGTCTCCAGGGTCACTGAGCTCAGTTAGGCCAGCTTTCCCTCACCCTTGAAACTCCTCCAGCTCCCTCTTGCTTTCTGACTTTCGCACATATTACCTACCCTCTATGCCTGGAATGTTCTTCATCCTGTTTTTCACCTGACTCACTCCTGCTTCTCTTCCAGGTTTCAGTGAAGTGTTACCTCCTTAAAAGAGGACTCTCTGAAGGCTCCTGCTCAATCTTCAGCAGCCCTCCTGGGCCTTCTGCTTTTCCTCTGTGCATTTACCAGTTAGTAATTTGGGGTCTACTTACTGGGACTACTATAACCTCCAACTCCTGTACTAGAGGAAGATCTGCAAGAGTGAAGACTGGTTCTGCTTTGCTCACTGGACTCCCAGTACCCAGAACTCAACAAATATTTGCTGAAAGCGCAATGTGAAAGGTGCACACAAAAGCCAACAAGAGAGCCGGTGTTTGAGCACTGGGGTCAGGGCCTCCTGAACTGGATACTTCCTGTCCCTCCTGCTTCTCCCCAGTTAATGTCAGATCTCTTAATCTGTCAGCTGCTTTTGCCCTTCCTGCCTCTGCAAAACATCCAGCCTCAGTGTGAAAATAAATGGATACTCCTCTTAGCCAGTTTGAAGAGGGTCACAAACAAGGAAAGAGCCAGCATTCTGGGACTACAGCACCCCGCATTCGTTCATTCCTCTCTCACACTCATCCCCTCAAGAAAGGGCAGGAGCAACTTGCAAACCAAACCCTGGAGCCTCGAAGCATTCAGAAGAGAGTTCCCTAAGAGAGCAGCCTCTGGGAACCCAGGCACTCTTTCCACTGACAGCTCACTCCTCTCCACTGGATAACATCAGAGCCCAGAGTAAGCTCAGCAGCTTCCGAATGCAGTGCATTTCAATTTCAAAGGCAGCAGTTTCCAGTTGGTGTCCTCAAATCGAAATGCAGCAGACACCCTTTCGTGGGCACAGTGTTTGGATCCTCTAACCGTTCAAATGCCAAAGTTACGGCAACTAACTTTCCTCACTCGATTCCGGCCTTGCCGGACAGAAGCTCATTCACCAGAATGTCAGAGGAGAAACAAAGACAGCTGGCTCTTTCTCCCCTGGTGTCTATAATTAGATGCTCATGAAGAACTTGGCCACACAAATACCTCCCCTCTCAACACCCTCCCCCTCCAAGGGTCTCTCCATCACTCATCTCCATGAAGACCCAGACAAAGCAGTCATTCACTTACCCTCTTCAGCCACGCAAAATGCTTGTAAACATCAATGTCCCCATCCATGCTGGGCACCCATGTCAGCAGCTAGATTCCTTGGTTGAAAAGCCCTTTTGCTGGCCAGAGATCAAGTTATCTTCTCTTCTTTGCCTCTGCCCCTCCCCCTGAGGAACGCCAGGCAGCGTTCAAGTTTCCCCAGTTCCCTGGCCTGTGTCTTCCAGCCTTTCCCTAAACAGTTTCAGATACGCAAGGGCTCAGCCCAGGCAGTGCAGCTCCGGTATCCTCCCCCACCGCCCCCACGGACACACTCGGGCCCCAGCACTGAGATGCAGGGCCTGTGGAGCAATCAACCTAACACAAAGGTGAGGGGAAAGACAGACTGGGACAGAAGTTGTAAATACACACGCACACACGCATGCACACACACACACGCGCGCACGGGAACATTCTTTTGGTGATAATACCAGAGCCTGCCAGAGGGAAACAGTCCTGAAGTAAATTCCTCGTCTGGCTTCCCCTTTCTGGAGTGGCTGGAACTCATTACGGACAGACCCCGATTTCCTGTCTCTGCTGCACTCTGCAGTTACCCACAGGCTCCCAGCTGCTCTCAGTTTATTTGGGACTGGGGAGAAGACTAAAAATAAGCGCTGCTCTTGGAGGAACTGCTGGTTCCCACACACAGCCTGACCCCCACCCTGAAGCCCACGCCTACCCCTTGTCCTGGCTGTGCCCTGAGGAAAAGTCTATCATTTCCAAAAAAGAACAGATTCAGAACCAGCTCCAGTCTATGTTCCTGGCCCTGCTGGATGTCTGCTGTCCTTGGCACTGGTGGCACTAGCCATCTAAGGCCAACTGCTGCCACCTCAGAGCCCTCTCCCACTTTCGGGAGTCTGGCTCCCAGCTGCTGCCAGCCACCACTGCCGGGCCCCCTTGGTGCCAAATTCTGAACCGGGCTGGAGGAGGGGTATATCTTCTGTCAAATCCCAGGCCTGAATCACTGGCTGTCCACTGCGCCACACTCTCTGCCTCACAAGTCAGGGAGGGAAGAAGGTGAGCTGGAGCATGTATCAGTCCCTGCGGCAGGGAGAGCTCTGGGCAGGATCCTGAGAAGGGCTGTTGCTGGCAGACAGGGCGCTTGGTCTGTTTTCCTACTGGCAGGTCACATGCTGGCTTTCCAGGGGCCTCTCCAGCACTCCCCGGAGGCCTCCCCCGGCACCTCACACTGCTTCCCTAAAACAGCTTTTCTCCCTTGCCCAGCCCTTGACAGGCAACCTTGGGCTATGACTGACTATAAAAGCCACCTTTGATGTGGGTGCAGTGGGGACTGTGGTTACATTAAAGGGCTCTGAGCTCTGTTGTGCAAATGACTTGCAGACACACATCTCCTTAGTGCAGGGGCCCTGAGTGCCCTCCACAATCACCAAGAACTCTGAGCCTGAACAGAAGGTTCTACTGGGCATCAGTGTGTCCCTCGGCGCAGAAGCGGAGGCCAAAAGACAAGGGAAACAGAGACACAGAGGAGGCTGGCGCAACCCACAGATCACAGGAGAGCTCTGGCCAGCAGCTGGCACAAGAGGAGGAGTGAATTCCTGGAGACACACCCAGATCCCAGGCCAGAAAGGAAAAGCCGGCTCTGCTGCCCATGTACTGAGCTCTACACCCTTCTTGCCTCTGGCCCAGTTCCAGGGTGCAGCCTGGGCCCCACCCAGGCAAGGTTCCCTACCCAAAACTATGGTAGTGCATGTTAATAAAGAACATCCCTGAGGTTGCAGGGGCAAGCAGCCTTTTTATTTCTTTATTTTCCTTCTGTCTAAATACCTAAGAAAGTCCAATGAAGACTTCACACACTTGTCCAGGATCCAAAGCAAATGAAACTGACTTCCTGCTCTGAAAAAAACAAAACAAAACAAGGAATTACCAAATGGCATGTGGTAAAGGTATTTCTGGGGTTTCAGGGAAGAAGAGGTCTGGGAGCTGATTTCAGAGATAGTTCAGCCCCTGATTCCCCCACCCGGCCTGACTCCCCTCCTGGAGAGAGGCAAGGTGCCCTGCACAGTTTCCACTGTGAGAGGAAGAAAGAGGCAACTGGGAGTAACATGACTGCCTCTCAGTCTAACTAAAGCCCACCAGCCCCAGGGAAGCTGGTTCAGGAGGCAGCCCCTCCCCTTGCACCCTCCTGAGCATCCCTGCACCCCTGCACTTCCCCACCTGCCCTGCTGCATGAACCATGGCTGACAGTTTACATATCTGTCCTCTTTCCCAGGCTGGAGGACATGTGTCTGAGCCCTGACTCATTGCTCTAACTTCCATTCCTAGCACAATTCCTGCTACATAGTAAGAACTGAAACATCTTTTGAATGAAAGAATGAGGCTCAAATGGCAAGACTCTCAAGATAAGAAAGACTAAAGTTCTATGTGGAGAAAACAAGTCTTGAAGGTCTGCTGTCCCAGAGTAAAGATGCTTGACTCAAAGAGGAAAGGGCCAGGCCAATTCCACCTATTAACTCAAATCATGCGTGATGAGTTGGTTGTGGGAGGAGAAAGGGAAAGGAGAGGTGGGAGGGAAGGAAAGGGGGAGGGAGGGAGAGACCCACCCAAGTTGCAGCTAAATTCTTGACATAGTTCAATGATATCCTCAAGTAGCAATTTTTACCTTAGCCCTCCCTGCTTTTTAAAACACCAGAGTACATTTTATTTCTTTGTAATACAACTCAAAAATCCACAAAATAACATTCCTAAAGACCAAAGAGCAGGGTAGTGTGTGTGGCTGGTGGGCTGAGTGAGATGCGATGGATACAGGAGCAGCAGGCACCTTGGCACACGTTCCCTCGGGTCGTAGCCGAGCCCTGGCCACACTGTCTGACTTAGAGGACCATCCCACTGGCGCACCTCTCAGAGTCCACAGAGGAGCTTGGGCGATCAGACAGGCTCCTGAACATGTTCATAAAATGTATACAAAGTACTAGTATTTGTATGCATAAATCACTGTCTCTAAAAACAAAGCTTTCATCAGAAAGTGATCCATGACTCCCAAAAGATTGGAAGACTGGGTTTTATTTGGCCTAAGCTGTTACTCCGAAAGGTTTAAGCTGCCCTTGTGAAGGAGGGGTGGAGGCGGCGTGCGGTTTCTGCTTCCATCACACTGCCTCTTTGAGGTAGAGTCTCAGTCCCTGGACCCACTCCAAAGAAAGTTCTTGGGAACCATAGAGGGTACACAAATAGGGGTCATTACAGTGACCCTGACAGCCCTCAGGGCCTTCCTCACTGGCCAGCAGACTCAACTCCTTAGTGTCTGGAACGTGAGGCTGCCAGCTGAGGAAACCGGGCAGCAGACCTGGAGAACACATGTTCGGGGAGTGAAAACGCTGCTAGGAGGGCACAGCGGCTGGGTCTGAACAAAGGAACTCATGTAGCTTACTCTCCTCCTCACCGTAGGGCCTAGAAGGGCACTTTGGGACAATCACCTACTTGGCTGGAGTCCCAGGTATGTGTGGGAATGAGTGGGGGTGGGGTTCCTAAGGTTCTGTGCCTCCTGCCAGCTGCCAGGAGTCAGGAGCATCTTAATCAGGCAGAGCTGTGGGCTGAGAGGGTTCTTGCGGGTCATGTGCCCTTCCGCTGACCTGAACCCTGAGCTCCAGCTCAGCCCTGAGCCTTGTCCTCTGAGCCATGGTGCCAGGTGCCAGGATGCCTCTGGGAAGTCTTTTCACAGGTATGCTGCTGAGTGGGCCTGCTGTGTAGAAAGGGGAGGGGAGAAGAGGAGGTGGAGAGGGGTGAGCTCAGGACACTGCTCCTTTGGGCTGACAAGCAAGTCCTGCTGGGAAACTAGCATCCTGGCCACCGCAGCCTAAGGTCCCCACAGTGCGCAAGCACAGGAACCCGCCTCCAAAATGGGTCAGGACAGGGGTCAGCACAGTTTTCCTATAAAGGGCCAGATGGCAAATGTTTTAGGCTTAGAGAGCCATGTGGTCTATGTCATACTCACTGCCATTTGCAGTGCGAACACAGCCACAGCCAACGTGTTAACCGAGTGTGGCTGGGTCGCAGCAACACTTCATTCATGGGCACTGCAAATAGAATTTTCTATCATTTTTACATCACAGTATTTTTTGCAGGGAGGGCTTCCCTCAATCATCCAAAAACATCAAAGTCATTCTTAGTTCATGGTGCTTACATAAGATCTAGGAAGCAGACCAAAGGGGGCCAAAGACTGCAGACCCCAGGCCAGGACCACGCTTCCCCACCTATACCAAACTGCCTGGCTGGAGGGAGTTCTTGTACAAATGCAAATTCTAACCCAATAGGCTGAAATTCTGCATCATGCACCCAGGTGACGCCCACACTACTGGTCTCTGGACTACATTTGAGTAGGAAACCCCTTTCAGAAGTTCCTTGAATCACAAGGCACTGAACACATTGGCCTGAAGGCAGGAATTCCCAGAAGCCTGCATGCCTGAGAGGACCCAAGGCTCCTGGGGGTGTGGCTCTGGCAGGCCTGCCCCGAGGGTGGGTGTCTACATGCTCAGACCTCAAGCTACGCTAACCTGGCAACATCACCCACCGCGTCCCTGGGGTCTGAAGCAGGAAATTGAGTGGGGAAGGATTTATTTGCTCTTTCACCAGTGTTTGCACATTCTTGGTCATTTATAAACATCGGTTCATAGGGACTGAAAATAGCCTCCTCAAGTCAGGCCTGAAAGAAGCCAGATCTCTAGAATTTAGTAGGGTACAAATTACTTTTGGGGAGGAAAATGTCAAAGTTCAGAAAAAATGAAAGTGCTAAAATTTGCAGTGACTGAAGGCCCCCAGTCTGGGTGCTGTGCCAGCACTGGAGGTTTCTCTAGGACAGGGCGTGGCAGCTGTGGGGTAGAAAATGCCTCCTGAAAGAAGGGAGTCATCCTAATAGTGCCCCAACAAAAGGCAATGAAATTAAGGGGTCTGAAAAGGCCTTGCTGCCATTGACAATGGAAGGTCAGGAGGAGCCCTCAACCCTCGTGTATTGTATCTTCTCTCCAACCGCAAACAGTGGGGGCCTCCCAGGTCTGCCCTTTGTCCATTGGGATCCAAGGGAAACGGCAAAGAGCTGTCTTTGCCAGCTGACCCAAGTGTACTGCCCAGCAGCTTCACTAGTGAGGTGCTTATGTCATCTTTTAACTGAAAAAAAAAAAAAAGAAAGGAAGGAAGGAAGGAAGGAAGGAAGAGAGGGAAGTGGAGGGGGAAGGAAGGAAGAAAGAAAGAAAAGTATTTTTCTTACATAGAGCCCACCCATACCTCCTTCTTTGGGATTTAGACTTTGCAGAATTTGTCCCTGACTCCCACCTAGTGGCTTCTTCCAGTACTGCAAGGCACAAAGAACCCCACCCCTCACGCAAACCAGCCCTGCCTGGGGCAGGAGTTTCTTGGGAGCCAAGCATACAGGAAAGCAAGCGCTGACACCCATGACTTTCTGAGTTCTCGCTTGAGTTCACAACTGTCACAGGTGGAGGGTAAGAAACAGACTGGAAATTGACTCCCATAGGCTCTGCATTTTTATTCCTGAAAAGTAAAACTAGGCACCAAATTTCTTATGTCTTTTTAAAGAAAATGATTTTCCTATGAAAATTCTGTCTAAATTTTCAAAATGAAAATGTTCAATATGCATATATCCTGACCCATTATGTGTTCCAGGCCCTGGGTGGAGAACGAGATACAGAGACCCAGTGAGAAACCCAAGCTCACAGTTTATGATTCAAAAAACAGCTTTTCCTCCCCACCTTTTTTTGCAACTCTTCTGACTTTTCAATATGGTAAACAGATTTATTTCTTTGGCCAGAATCAAATATTGCACGCTGAATCTGGCAGGACCCCTTGGGCTTTATTTGAAGAGCTAGGAGCTGAAGAAGTACCATCTGGGGTTGAACTGATGAGGGGGGTGGCCATGTGTCCTACTGTGCCTAGGTCTCTTTCTTTGGTTTTTGAAAGACTAATTAAGAAGGTAATAACCAGTAGGATGTCAGAGGTGAGCACATACCCTTCATGGGGTCTCACTTCCCCAGCTCTGCAGGCCAGGCAGAGGCTGCCCACTCAGGACATCCTACTCTATTGTGCCTGGAATGCCACTCCCCAGCCCTGACAATATGCAGCTGCACCGGGACAGGCCCCTAACCTGCCTTCACTCTCGAAACCAAAGGTCTACACTGAGGAAGGCAAGGCAGGTGCCTACAGGAGGCTGCTCAACAAACTTCAGGATGGGACTGCTTGGCCTGTTTATGCAGACAGACCATTGAACCAGCTATCATTTTTACTAAGGAAAGTGAGTCCCAAAGGAGGGAAAAAAGAGGCTCGCCTAAAGCCACATAAATAAAGTGGCAGAACACTGGCCTTTTAATGCAAGTTTCACCCTGCCCAGCATACTGACCAGGACACCTGCAACCCTGCAGAGAAAAGCCTGGGTTCCAGCTGGGGGGCCCAATCTGTTTCGTGGACCCCACTTCCAAAGAGGTTGGGGAGTACAGTCCCTCTGGAGGTTATCTGCCAACCACCCTCCCTCCTCCTGAAGCCTGGGCATTGCCCTGATTTGCCCTCACTCTGCTGCTGCTTGGCTTGCCTGCCTTTCCTTGCACTTCATCTTGATCCCCTAAAGCCTGAGGTCTTCCCCAAGGATCCCCCCAGACCCACACCCAATGCCATTAGACTGCAAGACAGTCTGGCGCCTGGTAGATGAAAAGTGTATGTTCCAGACTGTTAGACAAGTATCCTGGGCTGCTCCATTTAGAGGTTCTGCTGGCTCTGGCACCCCCTGGGCATCTCCCAGGGACCTGCTTCACTGGTCAGTCACCATGTGCACTAGGCTGGGTCCCCTCCCCATCATCAGATAGGTGTCCCCAACCCTGCAGCCACTGGAAGCTGGCTGACTAGTCCCTGTATGATCGCTACTACTCATCCTGATCCTCGGATCTGTCTAACCAGCCTCCACCTAGCCATGCCAAATGGATGTGGAAAAACAGAGACACTCCTTTCAGGATCGAGGTACAGCCAGATAACTGAAGTGGCCATACACAGCAGCACCAGCCCCTTCTTGCCCATGGCAGTCAGCATCATTGACAAACACTGCTCTTCTTAACTTCAGGGCCATCTGGTGGGGGCCAGGGGCTCTTAACTAGAAATGACCATGTTCTCCCTCAGGGAATCATTGCACACTTCACCAAAGGTCTAGACAGTGGCTGCAGGGAAGGGAAGAAGGCTGTCCCTTTCTGGAACTCAACTCTGTTCCCACCACAGCTGAGATGCCTCAGCCTTCCTGACTGGGCCTCAGCTTCCTCCTCTATGACCCTCTATGACCCTGGGCTTGGCTGTCTACCAAACGTGAAAGACCGTTCACTTCCTGAGGGTCACATTGTCCTGCTGGACCACAGCACAGGGCAGTCTCATCGATGCCTCTCTGTGGGCCAGGCCCAGCTCACTTAGCCATCTCCTGTACAGGAGCCTGGTATGAAGCTCCCTGGTGCTTTTACCAACTTTCCAGGGATAGGCCCAGATTTCAGAAAGAAAAACTGCTCCTACAACAAAGGAATCCAGGCCTTGTGTTCCTTCCCTAATTGAAGCCCCAAAGGATGTCCTCAGCTCAAGGAGCCCCACACTAACCTTTCAAGGCCAAAAGCCTACCTTTCCTCCTTTTATTGGCTGGCTGCCAAGGAAGGGAGGACCCTGTTTTAGGCCCCAGAACCCTGGAAACTCACTCAGAATCCATAAACACTGAATCCTGGGCAGGTCTGCTCAACTTGGTCTTTAGGATGAGTCTAACCTATTCATAATTATCTCTCGGAGGGACATGCTGCTGCCAAGCACTCTGTGTCCAGCCCTGCCAACACACAGCAGAGGAGGAACCAGCCCCCTACCTCCCCATAAAGCAGCACAGCTACCTATAGTCTTTGAGTTTGATGCACTAGAATTAGGAGCTCCCTTTCCATTGAAAACATACAGATGGGGGTCCAGGACTAGTCTGTCTGCTCTTCATTCCATTCTAACCACCAACCACTCCCACACTGTCTCCCCTGCAGCCCCAGTTTTCCTTGAGTACAACATATGCCTATATCTGTGCCTGAAGATCCACACAATCCCTGATGAAGAGCAACAAGAGAAAACCATGTTTGCTACCATGTGATCCTTCTCTCTGTCCACAACTGATTGGCTCTTGGGTGGGCACCTGACCCAAGGACAGCTAATTCAAAGTTATATGTAAATTAAAAGTCTTTAATTTCTTTTGCACTTAACACCCCTTTTTAGGCCTGGAGGATTTAGCTTAAAAATTATGAGCTAAGCTAATCCAATTTTCTCCTTCAGGAATTTGAGTTCATACACACTCATATACTCATGGGGAGAAAACATAAAAAGAATTCGTCAACAAGAATAAAATAAAACTTTAAGGATGTGTGACAGTTGCTCTGAGCTGTCTTCTTAAGGGTCATTCATTTCCCCTACTTCATCATGGTTCCCTCCTGACAGAGGCCACCTTCCACTCTGGTCAATGGAAGTGTGTACCAATACTTGTCTCCCAGTCTCCCTGGCAGCTAGTATACACACATGTGAAGAAATGCTGACCAATGGGATGATACAGGAGTCTGCAGGAGAGTTTCAAATAAATACTTTCCTTTCTAATTAAAGAAAAATAAAAAGATGTCCTACCTCTGAACATGGCTGTATCTGTGTGAGGATGTGTTGCCTAGAACTGCAGTAGCCATCCAGCAACTGCCAAGGGACACATCTGAGGGAAACCAACCCCCTGAAGATGGTGCAGCAGGAAGATGGGAAGAGCCAGAGCTCTTGATGTCACTTCAGAGCCACTGAGTTAACCCTGGAATTCCTCCCCACTTCCACCACTCACCCCTCCAACTCCATCCTCTGGACATCTTGTTAGAGACATTTAAACCTCCTTATCGTTTAATTCTATTCTATTGGAGAAAGATCCCAACTGACAAAGATGTCACAAGCAGAGTTGGACTATGACAGGCCAACATATGACAAAGCAATAACTGAGGTACAGGACAAAGCCAATTGTCCAAAGAGAACATTGCAAACATTCAAGAGATGCAGATATCATGAATGAGGAGGTACATGGACTGCCTGCCTGATCCCCCAAGCTACCTTACTAGTTCCAACTCCAATTCTAAACCACATGTGATTTATTTTTTAAAGAATTCAATGAATCTCTGTGATTTGAGGCAGTGCTTCTCAAACTCTAATGTCCATATGAATCCCCTGGTTCAGTGGAATCTAGGTAGGGGGGTTCCATAATTCTGCACTTTTTTCTTACAAGCTACCAGAGATGTCAAAGCTGCTGGTCCACAGACCACAATTTGAGTAGCAAGGACTTCTAACCAAAAGTGCCCACCTAAAAAGTACCGATGGGCTTGTTCACAGCTTTAGATGCTATTTCCATACAGATAAGACTGGCTATGGAATGTGAGTGCACCCAGATTGTAAAATAACTTCAGGTCTCCAAGACCTAAAATATAGACAGGCTGTCTTTGTCTAAAATCAAAACATTAACATTCAGTCCTGGTATGGAATGTTTATGTGAACTTTTGACTCCTGAAAAGTACACCATTCATAGGTTGTTGATAACCATAATTACTCTAAAAGATTTATGAATGCAACAATTTTTAGGAAAATCTCTCCAAAGGAAAGCATTTTTCCAACCATTGTAATAACCCCAAAAGAGATCTGCAAATCTGAACACAAGCTGTTTTTGCAATGAATCCTGTAAAACAGATAACCATACCAACTGGCTTTGAATAAAAAACAAAACAAAACAAAACAGTTTTGAATCTTTTGGGGTAAATTATAAAAATAGATCCATACTTCCCATGACACACTAAAAAACATTGCAGATCAATTGGAGTCAACCATAAGATATAAATCAAACCATAAACCTACTGGAGGAAGATAAAGGTGACTATTACTTGACCTGAGGCTGGGAAAGGATTTTTTAGAGACCAAAAGGAAGAAAGAAAACCCAAACAGGAAGGACTGATAGTTAACTCCTACAATCCTTTTAAATTCCATGTCTCAAAAAGCACCATAAACAACATTTAAAACATTTAAAAACGACACATGGAAAATAAATGTTGCAAATAAAGCAAAGGGCCAGTAATAAGGGTCATTTAAATATTGGGTTGGCCAAAAAGTCCACCTGTTTTTTTTTCATAAAAGACACGTTTCATTTTTACCACTAACTATTGATTCGGATATTTTGAGTATGTTGTTTATCTCCGGCTATTGGCTTCTAGTGGGTAGAAGGTGGGCTGCTGCGAAACACCTTCCAATGCATAAGTCAGCCTCACGGCAAAGAACTATTTGCCCAAAATGTCAATAGCACCAAGAAACTTTGCAAACCACTTTTGATACATTTGATCAGCACAATATCTTCTCCATATACTGCACAAATCCTTTTATTGCATTTCATTGCATTTTTACCTTTCTTGAAATAATAAAGTATAATACATTGAACATACATAACAATGCTGAACATGTTGTGTATATTTTTCCATCTTCAATATTAAATGTCTGCACAAAAATTCACCAACTTTGATAAGTTTTCTAAAAAATTGAATGCTGATATGACAGCTCTATTAGTACAATCTAACAAAATTATTTCAAATGAAATTAAAGATAACTAATCACTACTAGAGCCAATGTATGGAAAAACTAAATGAACTTTTCAGCCAGCCTAATGCATGAAGAAAGCAGTAAAATTCTACTAGAAAAAAAGCACAGAATTTGAAAAGACTAGGATGGGTAGACATAATCAGGGACCCAAAGTGACCTCTGGGATATGTCCAAAGAAAATATTGGAACTACTCTTTAACCTGTTCTTTAAAAGTCTCAGAAGTGTATTATAATTTATATACATATATGGAAAATAAAATATTTTTGGATAGGGGTATGAAATCAATAGTTTGGAGACTGTTCAGAGATTAAATATTAATGGAAAAAATACTGCATCCTCTTACTAAACAAAGCAATGTAATGATGATAAAAGAAAAACATTTTCCCTATGAAATTAGTAAGGCTGTCTTTAAAAAATTTTTAATGATTATTGTTTATTAGGATGCATGGGAGCCCCACTAATGAAAATATAAATGAGTAAATTCTTCCTAAAAAGTGGTTTGAAAAAAAGTGTCAAAGATATTAATATTTTTGGGTTAGAGCTGCCAGATTTAGCAAACTACATAGGATGTACTTATTAAAAATTAATCGTTGCAGCCCTGGCTGGTAGCACAGTGGATAAGGTGCCGGCCTGCGAACCCAAAGGTTGCTGGTTCGCTCCCCAGCCAGGGCACATAATCAGGTTGCAAGCCAGGTTTCCAGCCAGGTCTGTGGCTGGAGGCAGGTGAAAGGCAACCATACATTGATTCTTCTCTCCCTCTCTGCCTCTTTCCCTTCCCCTCTCTCTGGAAATAATAAATAAAATCTAAAAAAAAAAAAAAAAAAAAAGAACCTTATAAAAAAAATTACTCGTTGCTTGTCTAAAATTCAAATTTAACTGAGCATCTGTATTTTGTCTGTTAACCCTACGTTAACTCTGTAATACCACTTTTAGGACTCTTCCTTACGGAAATACTAAGATATAAAGACAAATTTTTTGGACAAATACATTCTCTGTAGCAATGCCATGTACTAGTGAAGGATTAAAAACAATTGAAATGTCAATATTAGAGAAATGGTCACAAATTCAGGCACATACATACAAGGTGAAAATACATAGTTACTGTACAGTAAAGAATATAACACCAGCTATCCTCTGTACTCTGTGCAGACTGGGTCTGTTGGGGAAGACATGTCAATGAATCTCTTGGGTTAAATGTGGTATGGTCCTGAGCAGAGCTGCAACAGGCATTTAAAATAAAAAGGTGCAAAACTGCTTTGCAGCCTAATGAAAGGTTCAGAGAACTGTGAAGAAGGCTGTGAGTTACCAAAGGGACAGAGGCACAAGGTGACAGGCCAGCCCAAAAACAGAGTTAGCAAGTGACTCTCAGAGAGGGACTGGACTATGGCTGAAGAAAATTGGGAATGGTGACATCCAATATCCAATACTTGGTTTTAAGTTTTGCTTTCTGCATTGGAATATTCTCTATGTAACTTCACCATTTCTTACCTGTAATTCTAAAAACTCAAAAAAGCTCTGACTTAGCAGGAGAATATTTATAGTTTTTCTTTATCACACTTCATGTGAATGCTCACAAGTTTTTCTGAAGAACTGTTCATGGGTTTCCTGCCCTGTATCTGCTGGAGATAGTATATATTAAATGATATATACATACTATCTCATCTTTCTACAGTTTAATAGTTCTGAGCACTAAAACACATCAGGACCCAAGAGCTTCAGATTGAGGGACTATGAACCTGTCATAAAATTATCTTTAAATACTGCAGCCTGAGTCAGTGGTGCGAGCAGGAACAGAGTGGGGTCGGTGTCCATGCCTGGGGGGAAGTGGGCCATAGGGGCTGCAGCTGCCCAGAGACGTGGGCAAACGGTGGCCAGAGGTGACTGAAGAGAAGCCAGGAGCAGCATCGTGGAGCTGGCGCTACAGTCACAAGGAGGGCTTCTCATGCAACTCTAGGGAAGCAAAGGGGCCCCTCTGCTGTGGGAGAGGAGAGCAAGAACTAACTACTGAAGCCATTCCCCCTCAACTTCAACCTGGTTAAAGAAGTGAGTAGACAAGCAATGGGGTTTCTGTCTGTTATCAGCACAAGTCTGAGAGGACCACCCAGGACTGTTCATCCGGAGAGGAGATGAGGAGCAGGTTTTCAAACTTGAGATGTAACACCTGAGACCCAGCCAGCAGCTGATTGTGTAGCTTAAGCTATATCTGACTGGGTTCTACCCTCCTCCTGGGAAGGACCACGGGTGGGCTTTGACTAAAGCGGGACTGGAAGCAAAAACACACAGGAAAGTACACAAAGTAACACCTCCAGGCAGTGGTGGCATTCCTTGGACCTGTGATTATGTTCCCTAGCAGTTCCCCAGCAGTTCCCCAAACAGGCCCTTGAGCCTACTCACCAAGCTCTCCTCGAAGCACTCCTTTATGTAGGCAGCTGTGGGGCCCGGGATCTGGCTCAGGAGCGCTGCTCTCTCCTGAGGATGCTGCAGCATCTCCAGGGCCAGCCTCAGGTCCTCGATGAGGTGGAGCACTGGGAAGGGATTCACGTAGGAGGCTGGCGAGGCCAGTCCAGGCTCACAGGTACTGTCACTAACATCTGCACCTGTTTTCGTGCCTAAAACAAGAGAGGTGGGAAGCTTGATAAGAAGGGTGGGTGCAATGGGCAGAGAACTGGTAAAGAGCAAAGGCAGTGAAAAGAGAGAGGGAAGGGATGGGTCAGAAGCCTCAGCAGAATCACTCACAAAGTAAGCTCTGCGAAAACCTTCTTCAGTCTTGGGCTGAGTGTGGTAAAAAGAGACCTGTCAGTGACAGAGAGCTGTGCTCACTGGGGCTAATATATGGATCTCACACCATTAGACAACTGGGAAAACATAGCCAGCCCTCACCATGGACCAAAGACATCCTAACTAAAACAATGAGATACCATTCCTCAGCTTTTAGATTAGTAATGTTTTTTTTTTTTCATTTAAATTAATGTGGTAGACTGTCTGCACACATGACCACCAAAACTTCCCACCTCCTTGTAGGTGTGTTCCTGTCCTTTCATTCCCCAGGAGATGGAGGTTCCTGGCACTGGGCTGCCCTAGAGACTTGCTCTGATCAGGAGAATGCAGCATGAGTGATGCTGTGTCAGTTCTGGTGAGGGCTCATTGACCTGCACTGCTTTCCAGATCTTCCCACTGTGAAAACTCTGTATCTGCTGACATACTCACCCATTTCACCTATATTAATTACTCTGTATATCCACATCTCATCTACCCATTATGGGCAGGGGAGTCTCTGAGGGCAGATGCCACTGCTCCTGGCATCGTGCTCTTGACCGGTAGGTGTTGAAGGGGATCAGGCTGAATGTCTGCACACATGCTTGGATGAATAGCTAAGGGGAACGGGGCTTAGACTGCCTCAGATATCTGGGATATTGGCTCTGCTCTTTCCAATTGGCTATGCCCCCAATAGGACTGTCTTTGCCTTTCTCAACCCCACTGTTCAAAAAAGAAAAAAAGTCTAATTCTTTTTGTTTAAGTACAGTGATATATTTTGCAAACCAAAACTGGAGCAACACAATCTAATAAAGGATTTCTGTGCTTCTTTCAGTGGTAAGAAAAACTTTAGAAAATACAGTTTAGATGGTGGAATTTCTAGGGCATTCGGATTGTTTATAAGGCCAACAGCTGGAAAATGTGGGCTGTAGGGCCACCCCATCCATGATTACACTGCAGGCCTGACGTCTAATCCCAGGTCCCTTTACTCTTCTGAGAGCCAACTGCCTGCTTACCATGGCAGTCTCTGGAATGAGAAATCCACACAGAAGGAAACAATTACGATCTGATTGCCAGTTTGCTTTCTGAAAGTGCAGGATAGAGGGGACAGAGGATAACAAGCCACAAACAAGTCTGTGGCTCTGGGGAGCTAGGAGACTGCCTGATGACCCACACTCTGGTGAGAGTGCTCAGCACTCTCTGCAGACTAGGAAGACTCCAAGCAAACTTCACACAAACAGAACAAGACCCCCAATCTCCACACAACTGCTGAGCAATCTCTCTCCATCTTGGACACACACATACATACACACACACCATTGTAAATGTAGAATGAGTCAGGCTAGAAGTAAGTGATAAGACTGAGATTTTTTTAAAAAAATTTATTCATTATTTTTAGAGAGAAGGGAAGAGAGGGAGAAAGAAAGGGAGAGAAACATCAATGTATGGTTCCCTTTCACCTGCCTCCAGCTACAGACCTGGCTGGAGACCTGGCTTGCAACCTGGGTAGGAACCCTGGCTGGAAATTGAACCAGCGACACCTGGGTTTGCAGGCTGAGAAGACTGAAATTTTTATTAATCCTCTATTACTCTGTTGTCTCAGACAACAGAAAATGGAAAAATAAAGGTATACACATAGCTTTATACCAGTAATTATATCTATTATAAGTGCATTCAAATTAATCAAACTAAAAAAATTTAATAATGGAATAAAAGAAATCTAGTTCTTTGATATTATCAAGAGAAACAGGCCCTGGCTGAGGGCACAGTGGATAAGGTACCACCTGTGAACCTAAAGGTCGCTAGGTCAATTCCCCAGCCAGGGCACATACCTAGGTTGCAAACCAGGTCTCCAGTCAGGTCCCCAGCTGGAGGCAGGTAAAAGGAGGCAACCATACATTGATGTCTCTCTCCCTCTCTGCCTCTATCCCTTCCCCTCTCTCTAAAAATAATAAAATCTTTAAAAAGAGAGAGAGAGAAACAAAATTATGACAGTGAATGATTAAAAAGTGTTCAAAATATAAAACTAAGTATTCTATACAATCAACTAGATATGTTGAGCTGACTATAAAAATAGCCACACACACAGTCACTGATAAAATGATAAAAACAAATTTAAAAATCATCTAGATAGTCCTATAAAAAAAACTGAACTATAATTTAAATTCCCACAGAGAAAATACCAGGCCAAATGCTTTCACATGGACTTCAGGTCAAGATGGCAGCATAGGATAACATGGCTCATTTCCTGGCCCCACCACATCAAAATTACAGTAAAAATAGAGAACAACCTTCACTCAGAACCCTCAAAAATCAAGTTGAATGGCAGTCTGACAACTATGGAATTAAAGAAACCACATCCATCCAGACTGGTAGGAGAGGCACAGATCCACATCCGTGTGTGGTGGATGAAAATTCAGGAGGGATATCTGGGGAGCGAGGAGTCCCAGTCCCACATCAGGCTCCCTAGCCCAGGATTCCAGTATCAGGAAGATAAATCCCTATAACTTCTGACTGAGAAAAACAGCTGGTTGGGGGGAATGGGTGGGTGGGGAGGGGGACAGAGGGGAGCAAAAAGGGGATGGATGTAATACAACAACAATAAAATTAAAATAAAAAAAGAAAAAAGAAAAAAACCGCTGGAATTAAGTCAGTGGAAGAAACTTCTGGAGTTCCAAGCAGTATCTCTTAAAGAGCTCATTCAGAATCACTCCATCTGAGTTCCAGCACCAGGGTAGCATCTTGAAAGGCACCAATGGCATATAGATTCTGAAGTCAAGCCCTGGCTGGTGTGGCTCAGTGGACTGGCACCAGCCTATGAACCCAAGGGTCACTGGTTCGATTCCCAGTCAGGGCATATAACCTGGTTGCAAGCCAGGTCTCCAGCCAGGTCATAGCTGGAGGCAGGTGAAAGGCAACCATACATTGATGTCTTTCTCCCTTTCTTCCTCCCTCCCTGCCCTTCTCTCTAAAAATAATGAATAAAATCTAAAAAAATATCTGAAATGTCTGGCATCAAGGCAAGAAGATCTGGGAGACAGAAAGATGGGTAGAGGCCACTGTACCTTTGTGGACCCTCCTCCCAGAGTCATAGAGCTGGCAGGCAGGTGCCATATCTGAAACTCCATGAACCTGGCTAACACTGTTTACCCTGCCCTAGAGATTCCCAGAGACTCTGTCCACCCAACTTACGGGTGCACATGAGCTAGTTCTCCATATGAATGGCTGGTCTTGGCTCATGCTTCACAATACTTCCTAAATCCTTTCAAATAATCAACAGCCAGTCTCAGTGAGCCCTCAGCCCCTGTATCTCTTGTTAAATGGTCCCAGGCCCAGCACTAACAGCCACCAGCCTAGATTCACAGCTTGGTTTCACCTGGAAATCTCCTAGCCCAGCACAAGTAGAAGACATATCAGACTGCTTTATAGGTCAGGCAGAGTGGCCCTGGGCAAAACACAGGTGAGGGCTGACCTTGGCCTGCATATCCCAGGGCCAGCATACCCAGTGATCAGCCACAGATCACACTGGAGCATCACCACCCCACCCCTCACACAAATGATCCTCCATGGAGGGCATAGGTCAGTGGTCAGGATCACAGCCAGTCTTGCAGCTGATTGGCCTGGGTGAATCTCCCCTTGATCTGCCAACAGTAATCAAGTCTCAGCTACAAGAGGATTCGGTACTAAGCCCACATGAAGGGCACACCTCAAGAACCCAGCTTGGGTGACAGGGGAGGTGGTGTCACTGGACCCTACAGGACACCTACTACATTAGGCCACACTACTAATACACAAAGCCAAAGCAGCACTACCTAATACAGGTGCACACGATCAATTGGCAGTAACTTTGCATCTCCTTTCTTCATGTGCTTCTTATTAATTTTGAAAAACTATATTTCTAAGGTTATGATTTAACATCACTGTTTCAGATATAAAGTATTAAATTTTTTAGCCCTGGCTGGTGGCACTGGCCTGAGAATCCAAAGGTCACTGGTTTGATTCCCCAGCCAGGGCACATAACCAGGTTGCAAGCCAGGTCTCCAGCCAGGTCCGTGGCTGAAGGTAGGTGAAAGGCAACCATTCATTGATGTTTCTCTCCCTCTCTTCCTCTCTCCTTTCCCCTCTCTCTGAAAATAATAAATAAAATCTTTTTAAAAAGAAAAAGAATAAATTTATTTTAAAAAATGTATTAAATTCTGAGAGCAACCATCATGTCAAAAACAAAACAAAACAAAACAAAAACAATGTTAGAGCAACCATAATTTCTGGACTGCATGCAAGGCCAACTGCTAAGGAACTTGTGGACTTCAATAACATCCCTTTATGTACAGTTTACAATGTGAAGAAGATATATGATGCCGATCCTGACGTCACCACACCAGCAAGAAAAATGCATAAGGTACGCAAGGATTGCACAAATCCAAATATTGTAACCAGAATCCAGGAGATCAATGAAGATCCAGGATATTTATCTTGACGTTTTGAGAGTAGTTGTACCATGGATGAAGCAAGCTGCAAACGGACATCATTCTATCTTTCAACAAGATGGTGCACCAGCACATAATGCCAAAAAGGTATAAGAATTTCTCAGTGTCAATGTTCCTGAATTCTGGTCAAAGGAAATCTGGCCACCTAGTTCACCAGATGCAAATCCTTTAGACTACTATGTATGTCGCATTTGTGAGAGAGAAGTTAATAAACAACCTCATTCCAATAAAGAGGCTATAAAAGCTAAGATTTAAAACATTATGATGTCCATGGATAAAGAAAAGTATTTAAAACGTGCTCAAGATTCTGAAGTCAAATCGAGTCTATTGTTGCAGCAAACGGAGACTTTTTGGAACAATTTAAAAAAATAATGACTATGTTTATGTATTTACATAAAGAACAAATTTATTTCCAAATATAACACTTTTGTGGTATGTTGTTTATTTTGCTAAAATTTTGCCAATTGATTGCACGCACTCTGTACATGGAAACAAACACAGAGAGGCTGCCAAAATGAAGAGACAAAGAAACATGACCCAAATGAAAGAATGAAACTCCAAAAAAAGAACTAAACAAAATGGACATGGACAATCTATCAGATGCAGAGTTCAAAACATAGGTTACAAGGATACTCAAGGAAGTTAGTGAGGACCTCAACAGCATAAAAAAGATCCAGTCAAAAAGTAAGGATATACTCTTTAAAATAAAGAAAAAATTACAGGGAAACAACAGTAGCATGGATGAAGCCAAAAATCAGATCAATGATTTGAAACATAAGGAAGCAAAAAATAATAAGAACAAAAAAGAACCCAAAGACACAGTGATAGTGTAAGCAGCTTCTGAGACAAGTTCAAGCGGTCTGACATTGCATTATAGAGATGGATGCCAAAGAATAAAAGAAAGAGCAAGAAATTGGAAATCTATTTGAAAAAATAGTGAAAGAAAACTTTCCTAATTTTGTTAAGGAAACAGACAAGTCCAGGAAACACAGAGAGCCCCCAAATAGGAGGGATGCAAAGAGACCCACTCCAAGGCACATCATAATTAAAATGCCAAGGGTTAAAAGTAAAGAGAGAATCTTAAAAGCAGCAAGAGAAAAAAAGTTAGTTTCCTACAGGGGAGTTCCTGTAAGACCATCAGCTGATTTCTGAAAGGAAACTTAACAGGCTACAAGGAATTGGCAAGAAATATTCAAAGTCATGAAAAGCATGGACCTATAGCCAAGATGGCTCTACACAGAAAAATTATCATTTAGAATAGACAGATAAAATCTTCCCAGACAAGGAGAAACTAAAGGAGTTCATCATCACCAAGCCATTATTATATGGAATGTTAAAGGGACTTATTTAAGAAAAAGATCACCCTGGCTGGTAGCACAGTGGATAAGGCACCGGCCTGCAAACCCAAAGGTCGCTGGTTCGATTCCTCAGCCAGGGCACATAATAAGGTTGCGAGCCAGGTCTCCAGCCAGGTCTGTGGCTGAAGGCAGGCGAAAGGCAACCATACGTTGATATCTATCTCCCTCTCTTCTTCCCCCTCCCTCTAAAAATAATAAATAAAATCTTTTAAAAAATATATACAAGAAAAAGATCAAAACTATGAACAATAAAATGGCAAAAAATAGAGTCTATCCACAATTAAATGTAAAAAGCAAACTAAGCAAACAAGAAAAACAGAGACAGATTCATGGATAGAGCAAGCATTTTGATGGTTGCCAAATGGAAGGGGGTGTGGGGGAATGGGTGAAGATGTGAGGGAACTAAGAAGTACAAAAAGATAGTTACAGAATAGCCATGGGGATGTAAAGTACAGTACAGTATAGGAAATGGAGTGGCCAAAGAACCTAAGCATGACCCACAGCTATGAACAATGTGGGAGACTGGGCAGTGCTGGGTGGAGGGGGGCAAAGTAGGAAAAACTATAATAGTATGATCAATAAAATATAATTAAAAATAAAATTTAAAAAGGACTGATATATCACAATACCAAAGGACAAATAACAAACTATGTCCCAAACAACTAGAGATGATACATTATGTTCAGGCGCATATAAAGCATTTTTTCAAAATTGACTACAGATGAGGCTATACAGGAAATCTCAACAAAAATCAGGAACTTCTCTGAGGGGGACCTAGTCCTGTGTCCATATTTCAATGGGAAGGGAGAGTTGTTTTCATTAAGGCCACATTTGTGACCTCTCTCCTGCCTCCCCTCACTCAGTTTTTTCTCAAAAGAGGAATGAGTCTTCCGATGAAGGAATTCTCTCTGAAGCCACCTGTCCCTGGTTGAGAGCATTTTCCTCAAGGAAGCTTTCTGAGCCCAGCTCTGCCCCAGCAGGGTAGGAAGTCCGTAGTTTAGAATTAAGTTCAATTTGCAGTGTGTGTTTGTGTGTGTAGAATGTGTATTAGTCAAGGTCTTAATTGTGGCTTTAGGGCAAGCTAACCTTCCTAATCAATAAAACTAATATTTTGGTCTCCCTTTCTGTCTATTCCTTAACTGGTTTAAAACTAGATAGTGGAATAAAAAGATGTTTACTGATCATTGTGCGAGAGAGAATAATGATTCCTCCAAAGATGTCCATAACCTAATCCCTGGAACCTACAAATGTGTTACTTTATGTGGCCAAAGGGATTTTACAGATGTGATTAAGAATCATGAGATTAGGAGATTCATATCATGGATTATTAATCACATGAGCTCTTAAATCAGAAAATGGAGGCAGCCGATTGCATCAGAGATGAGATGTGAGACCTGCCACTGGTGTTGAAGAGAGGGGAAGGGGACTATAGCTAAGGAAGGTGACAGCATTATAGCAGCAATAAGGCAGACTGGGGCAGATGAGGTATAGAGAAAAAAATCCCCCAAAAATGTAGAAACACACACACACTTTTTTTTTTTTTTTTTAAGATTTAATTCATTATTTTTAAAGAGCAGGAAGGGAGGAAGAAAGAGAGAAAAACATCAATGTATGGTTGCCTTTCACCTGCCTCCAGCTGGGGATCTGGCTGGGGATCTGGCTGGGGATCTGGCTGGGGATCTGGCTGGGGATCTGGCTTGCAACCTGGTTGTTATGTGCCCTGACTGGGGAATCGAACCAGTGACCTTTGGGTTTGCAGGCCAGTGCCTTAATCTATTGTGCCACCAGCCAGGGCCTCTCAGGCACACTTTTTTAAAGCAACTAAACTAAAGGAAACCTCCAGAGCTCAGGACCTCAAGGGGTGAGAGCATTTGAACTGGTGTTTGCCCTGTAGGCCACACCCAGTTCCCTGATGTCCTAATACCTGGGCTTGAATGGGCCACTTGAGGGGGAAGGGAGACAAAGCTTAGGACTTGAGCAAAGGAAGAGACTGGAGGAGAAATCTCTACATAATGCCAGGCTACAAAAGGGCAATAGTATTAGTAAATCAATAAGGAAAAAAGAGAATGATGCTGTTGAACAGTGCTTGCCTCTGTGGGCCACTTCAACCTCTTTACACAAACGGTAGTCTCTGACATCGGAGCCCGCTAGGTAGCTCCAAACTTCCACTCTGTCTCTCTTTAGGTCAAAGTTACAGCAAAACACTGTCAACCTGAATCGTGAACGGAAATCAGGTAACTCTTACTGATGATTGCTATATGCTGACTTACCTCAGAAAGAGCATAGATAAAGCCAATCACCTATTCTGAGTATGGACTCATTAGGTGGCCTTTAACACCACAGCTAAAATCATTATGGGCCAGGGTAAGTCATTTCAGTCTTGATCAGAACTTCTTCTACCCTCAGTCTTTAAATTAAACAAAACAAAACAAAAAAAAACCAAGAAACCCCAACCCCAGATACTAACCAGAACTGGCACAAAGGCCCAGACAAAGCAAACTCTTTTATAACTGTCATAAAACAGACTTCTTTTAACTATTCCTCATTGATGGGTACAGCTTGCAAATAATCGCATGGGTAACCTCTTGACACAGTGAAGAGGAGTAAGTGTCTCTGTGTCTTCACCATGTGGTTCTCTGGTCCTGTTATAGAAGTGGCCTCACTGAGCAGCCACTGAGCCTATTAGCCCACCAATTAAACCACAAAATTAGCATATGTGGCAGTTGCTCTGGTCCAACCAGAGGGGTATAATTAAGCAATGCAGAGTTCAATTTCAATTGTCAACACTGTAATTTAATTATAGTATTATTTGCAGGTACATCAAAGGGACTGACTAACCAAGAGGAAGACCAGATCAAAAGTACGTGTACCAGAAGCTACAAGAGTTTTTTGTACTAAAAACAAATCATTTTGATGAAGGTCCTGGAGTCTTTAACAATCAACCTCTTCCCAATTTTCTAGCATAAAATTCCAGTGTTCCAAACAAGTAGTCACACGCAGGATAAGTCAACTTAGGCTTCAAGAATTCAATAAGATTTCATGTAATGGCCTTATTTCTGCTTACAAGGCATTTCTTTTCCACACACCTCCAGAGCCTCTGAGTACCTGAGATGAGGGTTGCCATGCAATGCCTCAGGATGGGCATATTTGGGCACTTGAGTATCAGGGTGTCGTCCTCTGAGAATATTCCTGACCTGGTTGTTCACGGGAGTGATAACCTCCTGCATTGTCCCCACTGATTGTATGAGGAGGACATTTTTTTTTCCATTAAATGCTTAATTACCTAAACACTGATATTACACATCCTAAGTGTACTCTTTTTTTGGAAAGTGAACAGCAGTCTATCAAATTACATAGTAATTTATAAAGGGAAATTCCTTCTTATGTAGTGTTATGATTATGAATAATCATTATTGAAGGAACTGTGTCTGTTTTAATAGGAATCAATGTTGTTTTTGCATAAACAGTTGCTATCTGGGGTTGGGATGTGCAGAGAGCCCATAAAATTTCCTTCCACTGAAATAAGTTGTATTTGTGTTTTCATAAAGTGAGAAAATCTAGTCCTTGGCTACTCATTTGAGTACTTTAACAGATGCAAAAACAATGGTGTTTTGGTAGTGTTGGCACTACCTGATATCATTTGACTTCAAATTAATAAGTGAATTGAAATAAGAGACATGAGGATTTAAATGTTCACACAAAAATGTTATTTCTGCAGGATCTTTGCTCCAGTTTGAAACTTGCTTTTAACTGCATTATCCTTTAAGCAGAGTAATCCTTACTTGAAAGTCTAATGTGTAAGAGAGATGAGAGCAAAGTCACTCTACCTAATGGGTTGGGGGCAAAACTGGTTCTGTGAACTCTTCTCCTGCCGGCAACCCTGCAGGGCCCCTGAGGCCCAACTACACACTGTCATAAAACTAACACTGGAATAAAAAGAGCCCAGAAGAGACTCTGATAGCCCTGGATTCAAATCTTAGTCCTGCAATTTACTAGCACTGTGACCTTGGGTGGTAAAAACAATAAAGCCAACAGTAATATCAGCAGAATAAGCAGTAACTTACACCAATTGAGCACTTCCTAGTACCTTAGTTGCATTAATTTAATCATCCCAATAATATGAGATAGGTATTGTTATTATCACTTTTATATATAAGGAAACTGAGGCTCAGAGAATTTAAGCAATTTGCCCAAAGATCCCACAGCCAGGATATGTGGCTAAGCTGTGATCCAATCTTCAGCAGTCTACATTAACAACCATTAAAATTCCTACATGTTTTGGTCCAATTCAGCCTAACATTGTTGAAAGCAAGGATGATATTAACAATTTGAGGCAGTCTTCAACACAAAGGCATTCAGTAATTATTATTCTTTTGATCACGAACAGCATAGAATATAATCCCTATAGAAACTTACTAATAATCTGTGTTGAATTATCTGTCAAATTGTGCTTATCAAACACCGTGTGAGCCAATTACTACTTCAGAGATGGTTCACAGGATGTGCCAACCTCTGAGGCTTCAAAAAAATTAGTAACTTGTTATTTCAAAAGAATCAGCCAAACAAAGGCACTAGTAGAGAAAATAATAAATGAAGTCCAATATGTAGTCAGATAGAGGATGTGTACAGAAACCACTAACTGTTTTCTAACCCATGAAAAGGAGAACCTATTCCTAACAGTAAATAATGTTTATAGACATCACTAAGACAGTAAGTCAAAGAAGACCAATCTAAGAAGCAGAAACAAACAAGAGCCATCTAAAATGAGGAGACAAAGAAATAAACCTTCAGCAAATGGAAAGGAGGAATCCCTAGGAAGAGTGAAAAATGAAATAGGGACAAGCACCCTATCAGACATGAAATTCAAAATAATGATGATAGAGAAGCTCACTGAGCTCAGCAAGTTCAAAGAAAACTACAGACAACTCCAGGGGAACTACAAAGAACTCCAGGGAAGTTACAAGGAACTTACTGAGAACTACACCAGCATTAAAAAGGACACAGACACCATCAATAAGACTCAGGAGCAAATTAAGAATACAATTTCTGAATTAAAGAGCACAGTAGAAGGAATCAAAAGCAGGTCAGAGAAAGCAGAGGATCGGATCATTGAGCCAGACATCAATGTAGAAAAAAATTCCCAGGCAATTCAACAAAATGGAAAAAGATTGAGAAAGAATGAAGAAGTTTTAAGAGAGCTGCATGACAACATGAAACGTAATACCATCTGTATCACAGAGATACCAGAAGGAGAAGAGGAGGAGCAAGGGATAGAAAACCTCTTTGAAAAAGTAATGACAGAAAACTTCCCTAACTTGAGGAGAGAAAATGTCCTGCAAACTCAGGAAGCACAGAGGGCCCAAGGAAGACGAACCCAAACAGGCCCACTCCAAGGCACATCATCATGAAAATGGCAAATTTCAAAGACAAGGAGAGAATCCTAAAAGCAGCAAGAGAGAAACAGCTAATAACATACAACAGGGCTCCCATAAGGTTATCAGCTGATATTTCAACAGAAACACAACAAGCCAGAAGGGGATGGCAAAAAATATTTCAAGCAATGAAAAACAAAGGCTTGTAACCAAGAATACTCAACCCAGCAAGGCTGTCATTCAAAATGGAAGGTGAAATAAGGAGCTTCCCAGACAAAAGAAGTCTAAAAGAATACATCTCCACCAAATGAGCATTGTAAGAGATGCTAAAGGGTCTGCTTTAAGAAGATGAAGAAGCAGAGAGACAGACAGGAACACAGATAAAAAAGTAAATGGATTAAATGCACCAATCAACACACATAGGGCAGCTGAATGGATAAGAACCAACTTTAACTTATGAATACTTTAAAGTGATCTTGTTATAAATAGATTTTACTAAATAAGGTACAATTTTGTATATTACTTGCATCTGCATTACTGCAGGTTAAGTTTTCTTAGATTAGAATCATTTCACAATATGGGAAAATCAGGTTTCTTGCAATAACTCAGAAAAATCTAATGCAGTAAAGGAAAAAGAAAAAAGTAAGAAAATGTGGATGTGTGTTACACAGAAGACATGCTATCTTTCTTATTCATTATTATAAAATATGTGCTTATTTGTGGGTGTGTAATATATAGATTTTGTTAGCAATTTATGTTTTAAATTACAACCAACTGGTCATGGGTGTGTTGTGAAATCAGTCAATCTTTATATTAGAAAAGATGCTGAGAATGAAGACCAACTTGGATAGAAGTTGCAAACTACTAAACTATATAATTCATGTACATAGACAATATATATTCTCATATTAACATGTAAATTAGATGAGGTTCCTTTCAACTAAATCATGGAAATATACATTTCCAGTTATGAAGGCCCCCAAATGGGGATACTTGGGAAAAGGAATTAATGCTATAGCAAACTTAATTATTGAAATGTGAACATACCTAATCTCTACCTCAACAGACTCTTAAATAGTTCAGGGGTTAGTTTAGGACCGCATAGGAAGTCAACCACAAGTTCAAAAAATAGCTAGAATACTATTCTACAAAATTATTTAAATCCTAGGGATTTTTATTTTTTACCTCAACTTAGTAGACATAATAATTTGTATTCTGGGGATAGGCTGAGCATTGCAAGTGCCATTATTTCTGAAAGCTTCAACTTGTAAAACACATGTAGAGGAAAAACAGAAGGTATTGAGAGAAGTAAGACCAGTGCACAGCCTAAATAAATAAATAAATAAATAAATGTATGATTTCAGATGGAAAACTCCAAAAAGGATAAGTTGTAGTTCCAGGCGCTTAAAATAAAGTTGAGTTGTATTACTGAAGTGGGGAGGATCTGACTCAAAAACCAAATTCATTTTTGACTATGGGTTTGGCACAATCTCTAGGACAACTTTCACAAAAGTGAGTTCTGCAATAAACCATTTCTGTGACATATTTCACAAAAATAGCATTCCAGAGTAAAATAAGTATTAAAGAAGAAAAAACTGATTAATCTTGCTATAATATATCTAAAATACTATCATTTAACATGTAATAATTACATAAGCTATTGGCATATTTAAAAATTTTATGTATTAACTCTTCAAAATACAGTATGTACTTTAAATATGTGTAAAAATATGTATGGCTGTAAATGTATTTTTGCATGTGTTTGGTAAATTGTCTGGATGTGAAAAGGAAGGAAAAAGAAAGTACACATTGGTGGTTACAGAATAGACAGGGGAATATTAAGAAGAACAAAGGAAATAGAGAAGCCAAAGAACTTATATGCATGACTCATGGACATGAACTAAGGCGGGTATTGCTGGAGGGAATGGGATACTAGGTGGAGGGGGGCAAAGGGGGGAAAACTGGGACAACTGTAATAGCAAAATAAATAAAAAATATTTTTTAATTAAATTAAATTAAATTAAATGACAACAAACTAAAAAAAAAATAAAAAAACAAAGTGTTTAAGTACTGCAGACCAATCAAGTTTCCGGAGATGGAGCAGCAAAGCCTCTATCTGTCCTCATGGAACGTACCTTCTGGTACAAGAGGCAGATAATACACAAAGGGACAAAAATGAATGTCATCAGTCAGGTGGTGGTAAGTGCTATAAAGAAATATAAACAGGATATGTGTACAGAGAGTGATGTGGGAGAGGTATCATGGGAGGCCTCTCTGATACAGTGAGATTTCAGCAGATATCCGATTGGTGTATTACCAGGAAGAGAGCACTCCAGCAGAGAGGACAGCAGACACAAAGGCCCAGGGACAGCCAGTGCTCCCCACTAATAGCTACTGTGAGATAAGCCAGAGGGAAAGTGGTAGGAGATGCAGCCACAGAGGCAGCCGAAGTCCAGATCACACAGGGCATTGCCAACTATGGCAACTGTAGATTTTACCCTGAGATGAGAAGCCATTGAAGAGTTTTGGGGAGAGGAGTGATATGATTTATGTTTTAAGGATTACACCATGGACAACAGTCTGTAAGAGGGCAAGAGCAGAGCAAAAACCACTCAGAAGTCTATGCATTGATATTATAGACAGACCCTGGACAAGCCGACTAAGGCAAGTGCAAGCCCTATACAATGAAAACCTCAAAACTCCAATGGGCCAAATAAGGGCCAAAATAAATGAGAACCCTACTGTGTCTCTAGAGAAGACTTCATGTGATAAAGATTTTTTTTGTCTCTTATTAATTTATCAAGAGCTAACATTTTATAGTGCTACATACCAAACACTGTTCTAAGCACCTTTCATGTGTAAGTATAGCACCGTCTATGGTGGGTGCTATTATCATTCTCATTTTATTTTTTAAAAGACTTTATTATTTTTAGAGAGAGGGAAAGGGAGAGAGGCAGAGAGGGAGAAAGACATCAATGTATGGTTACCTTTCACCTGTCCCCACCTACAGACCTGGCTGGAGACTTGGCTTGCAACCTGGTTATGTGCCTGGCTGGGAATTGAACCAGCAACCTTTGGGTTCAAAGGCTGGTGCCTTATTCACTGTGTCACCAGCCAGGGCTCATTCTCATTTTAAATATGAGGAAACAGTCTTGCCCAGACAGTTCAGTTGGTTAGAGCATAGCTCTGATACACTGAGATTGTGGGTTCAATACCCAGTCAGAGCAAATACAGGAATCAACCAATGAATGCATAAATAAGTGGAAGAGCAAATTGATGTTTTCTCCCTTCTCTCCCTCCTTTTCCCTCTGTCTCTAAAATTCAAAAACACATAAAATAAATAAATAAGAAGAAACTGAGGCACAGATCATGCAAGTCATTTGCTATAGGATTTGTAGAGCTAGAATTTGAACTAAGCAGTCTGGCTACAGTCATGTTGGATAAAAAGCAATACAGCATAAAGAACATTCTCTGGGTGATGCAGTGAAATGATGCAAAACTGTCTCCTGCCTCCCAAACACATTGCAAACCAGCTGGGGATATGAGCTGACACCTACGTTAGGTGGCAAAGTCACCTGGACTTCAAAGTTCAGCTCGACTGTAGGAAGCCATGTGTGTCCTGGAGAATTTACAACAAAATCAGTCTCACTGAACCTAAACTGCCTGCAGCCAGGATCTAAACGGTGACACAGCTATACGTATGCTAGGATATGGTACCTACACCCTGTCTCAACAGAGACTTAAATTCGCCTGATATCAGAGTTCTAGAACTTTGTACTCTTCAAAAACAGATGGCATGCACAATAAAACAAAACAGGCCTAACAAGGAGCTCCTCTCTGTGCCGACCGGAAAAGTAAAGTGAGAGAAAACCGTTTCTCTGCGTGGAGGACAAGCTGTCGGTCACAGCCTCCCGTACCTGCAATGATCCCGTCCATCTGCTCCAGGGCAGCTTCCAGCGCGTGGCTGGCCTCAGAAGCCATGACTCCGTCTCCTGGCTTAGTTGCCTCCTTCTCTTACTGAAAATTCAAATAAAAAACAAAGCCCACTTATTCTCTTGCTGTACAGAGCACTCTCCTAAGAATCCTGGTGGCTGACCTGCGGCTTCTGCCACCTCTCTGGCCTCCCGCTCCTGCCATGAGTGCATCTGAACCTTCCCTGGCCTGTACACCTAAATCACTGCCCTCCCCCTCCACGTGCACGTTTGCTTATCTTGCTTTGCCATGCCCACCCCCTCCAAAGGAGGTTATCTGTGTTCTCTCTCCCTCCCTGAGTTTAGTTTAAAGTTTCCCATCCACTGAGATATCCTGGCACAAATACACCCTGAAGTTATCTTCTCACTTAAAACAAACAAAATTACCAAAAAAAAAAAAAAACCAAAAAACAAAAACCTGACATATATTGAGCCCTTAATGTACAAGGGGTTGTACTAAGCATTTTCTATGAAATATTAATTCATCACTTAATCATGACATCAACCTCAACCCTGTGAGTTAGGGGCTGTTATTATACTCATTGTACAGACAAGGACCCCAAGGCTCAGAGATCACACTGTAAATGGAAGAGCTGGGTCAGACTCTGGGTATTTCACTGCTACTGACTGGTTCTTTGTGGTCCCAACACTCTGATCCACACCACCTCCAAAGCCACTTTTCTGTGGCTGCTCGCTTCCCTTTCATCACTCCAGCATCATGGCAGAGATGCTCAGGACCTTGTTTCTTGACCTGCACCATTCTTGATCTGCTCTCTGCAGCACATGTCTCTGTGGGGCACACACACAGCTTTTGCTGAATGAGCAAACAGCAGTTCCTGTCTCCAGTTTAAAGACATGAGCTCTTCTTAGGATTATAAATGCTGCCACCTAGGGAGTGGGAGGATGCAAGGACAATGAAAGAGGCCACAGGAAGACAGTTTCAAGATTGTCCTTAGAGGTCGAGTGGTCCAGAGATGGAACCAATGACCATCTTTCCAAGAAGGGAGATTCAGCATTAAGGGAATGGCTAGACTGTGTATCCTTGGACAAGCTCTCCATCCCTGAAGATATGGGATTCTGCACCTTGAATGGTGCTGGGTAGTAGAACTAAAATTTTGAGAGATAACCCTGGCTGGTGTGCCTCAGTGGACTGAGTGCCGCCCTGCAAAACAAAATGTTGCCTGTTTGATTCCCAGTCAGGGCATATGACTGGGTTGCAGGCCAGATCCCCAGTTGGGGGCGTGCATAGATCAACTGCATAGATGCTGACACATCAATGCTGCTCTTCCTCCCTCCCTTCCCCTCTCTCTAAAAATAAATAAATAAAATTCTAAGAGACAGTGCTCCTGACTCTCCATGACAATGCGCCCACAGCCTTCTTAGGTAGGATACATTGGGCCATTTGAAAAGTGAAAGTGGCAGGAAGGTCTCTCAGCCTGGAGGCACAAATCTCAGGAATGAGAACGGAAGCCTACAGAGGGGAAGAGCCTCGCTGGCACCTCAGTGCCAGGGCAGGAGCCAGGCGAGGCTACAACAAGCAACAGAGCCGACCCGTGGTCAGTAGAGTAGCCCTCATGACCACAGAGCAAGCACAGTGTGCACAGCTTGGGCTCTGAATGGAAGCAAGCCTGGGTGGGGCCGGAAGAGGGATGCAGCAGAGAAGCAGGGTATATTCACAGCAGTTCAGCCACTTGGGATAGTAAAAGTCTGAGATCCTTTCCTTTGAGGACTTCCCACTACTCCCAGGAAAACATCCAAACTCCTTCCTGCCGTCTACCAGGCCGTGGCAGGATGGCTCCTCGCTCTTGCTTTGGTCTCCCACCAAAGTTACACCTGCCTTCCCCTCTGCCCTGAGCTCACTTTCTCAGTGATCTGAACTGTTGATTTATTCTCATCCTTTAGGTCTCAGCTATGAAGTATTTTAAGAGGATTTCCTTATACAACTCCATCTAAAGCAGCCCCTGGAAAGCACAGTGGTTACAAAGCATCTTGTCCCTGTATTTGTTTCCTTGCTAACTGGCCTTGCTAACCCTCTTCATGGAGGCAGGGGATCTATCTGCCTGTTCACTTCGTGTCCAGTGCTTAGCAGAGCACCTGGCACAAGGAAGTTCGAGTATGTGCTTGTGAATAAATGAATCCATGCAGCCGACATTTCCTGAATCCTGCTGTGCTGGGCACTGGGGAATATTGATAAATCAGACCTAGTCTCTGTCCCCACAAGCCACATGGTCTATAGCAGAGGGCAAAAATGATGAACAGATCATATGACACAGTGTGAGGCATGCTGGAAGAGGTAGGTATGCAATTTTCCAGGGTTCTTAAGGATGAGTAGGAATTTTCTCAGAAGATAAGGAAAAGAAGGATGCTATTCCAGGTAGAGGATGTGATATGTAAAAGGGAGAGAAGCATGTAAGGGCAGGATGTAGTTGGCAAATGTCAAAATGATTGACAAGATTATGTAGGAGCATCTAGTTGCTCAAGATGAGTCAAAACCTTGCACAGAATATGCGTAAGCATGACAAGGGCAATTAATGAGAGGAGCTTGGGAATCACACCCACTACTTCAGGGGTCTGGATGCCAGTGAGCAACAAATCAAGTAACCTTAGAATTAAACACAACAGAGATTTAAAAAAGAAAGATCTCATAGTTCAGTAGTTGGCCCCTCTTGGGGCCTTATTACCAGGGTGAAAGATGGTGAGCAGTTAGAAGGTACCAAACCCAGAGAGCCCAGACTATATCCCCCAGCAACTGAAGGCCATAAAAATGACCCTTGGAAACAACAAACAAACAATAAAGAAATGACCCTTGGGCCCTCTGCCCAGTAATGACTTGGTACCTGGCAATAGCAAGCTGGGTGGACCCGTGGGAGCAGGCATGGAGCAAAACATGAGTCAATGGTGTATCATACTTACAACCCAGGAGCCTGGGGCTGGTAAGATTGGAAGCTCTTTGGAGTGGGAACCTGTGGTGAGCCTCTGAGAGCTCAGGCTGAGGTGAGGGTGGGACACTGAGGAAGAATGGGCGCTGCCAGCCTCTGTCACAGGATGGCAGTGAGGTGTCAGTGGGGTGCAGAAGAGACCTTTGAAGGGAAAAACCAGCAATAGGAGTGATGCCTCTGGCCCCATGTAGGAACACAGACACCCTTATTGCAACAGAAAGCCACGAGGCCACCAACCATTTCCATTTGGCAACTACAGCCATTTTCTTCCCTCTCCACTGTCAAGGTTTGAGCTGCCATCAGCAATGCATGATGGGAAACTCCCTGCCCTCTAGAAACATGAGGTCTCCGAGGCAAACCTGTTGTCTGGTAGCAGGAATGTGCCTGGTGTCTTCTGTGTCCGTTCAGACCCACAGAGATATGTCATCTCCCTTGGGAGCCTGGGTTCCTCAGGGACATGGGCTCCAGTACAGGAAGCTCTGTGCCAGGAGGTGTTCTGGAGAGAAGTGAGCTGAAGAAGCCAGGAGAGGCCACAACTGAAGGGGCTGGGAACGAGAGCCATTCTGGGAGCCAGAGCACATTCGAAAGAGACAAGCAAAATCTGGGTAACCTCCAAGCAGGTGGTGACAAACAGAACTGAAATCATGTTCTGTACCAGTGAGAGGGGAGCTATACCAGCCATGTAGGGGCTAATGTGGAGTGAAGGACACAGGGATAGGCACTGTGTCATGGGGACCCTAGGGAGAGGTACCCACCAGCCCAGGAAGAAGAGGAGCAGAAAGAGGAGGACATTGCTCTTAAAATACTCAGTGCAGTGACAGTTGTTTTATTGCCTAAAAGTGTTTTCCTTCTCTCTGGACACCTGGACTATTAAGGGCCCTGCATTGGACTCTGATAAGCAGGCAGGCTTCTTACACTAGGAAAAATGCTATCTGAGAAAAGACGTAGTCCATTCATCATTCCTCCTCCCTTCACCTACAGGCCTCTCTAGATGCTATCATGTCCTATCTACAACAGAGTCTGAAGCTGCCACTCCCAATACAGGGCTTGCCCTCCTCTTTGCTAACAGCCAGGAGAAAATAGCTGTAAGCCAGCTAACAAAGAAGGGACTGCCATGATTTAGAAAGACAGTGCCCGGGGACAGATGTCAAGGCAATGTGAACTGCACCACACAAAGACCAGTTTGGCTCCTTAAAGTTGATTAGGGTACAGGATCTGTATGTCTTATGAAATTTAAAAAGTGAGCCACAATTTCCTGCCCATCATCTGGTGTGCTCTGAGGCAAGCAGTGATTTAGATAATGCATTAACTATTCTACTTCTGAGTTCAGCCAAGGAGAAATCAGAAGTAGGCAGGAACCACTGATTAAGGTAAGCCTTGTACAAGTAAACCTGAAATATCCTACCCCTACTGAATTACAAGCTTCCATTTCATTTGATAATGACTTTCCTCTGTAAAAGTGGTTAGGGTCACATGTGTATTGGGCAGGCTCATGGCATTCTGGATGGAGAAAGGAATCACAAACAGGTCTAGAGTCCCTGGGTCTCCTGTGCCAGAGCTGGGTCCTAACTCCCTGGCAGCTGTATCCAGATGAGAACCAAAATCCCCAAGTAGAAGGTAAGGCCTGAGTAACGAACTGTCAGTCAAGAACCCACCGCCACCAAACATCTCATGCCACTCCCTTCCCTAAGTGGCCAGCAGGTAGTTGAGTGTCACCATGTTGCAATAAACCAAACTCTTTTCCTTATCATTTTCAGGTCACCTATACACTACTGCTGCTCTTAAATAGTAAAGAAATAGGAAATATCTCTTGCTATGCTATAGATCTCTAAATCTGAGAAAAAGCCTCTTAAATGATACAGAAAACTTATTTCTTTGGGACAGTACAGCAAGAAGCCATTTACAGCATTAAAAAAAAAAGAGACAGACAGACAGACTAAGACACACCAAGAAAATTGATGGCAGTGCCTAAATGCTAAATCATACCCCTTGTCAACCAGTAACTCTAGAGTCAGACAGTCTTGAGTTAAAACCTGGGCTGTACTGCTAATGCTTGTAGGTCCTCTACAAGTTGTTTAATCTCACTGAGCCTCAATTGGCTCGCCTAAAAATAACTCAGTATAAACCAATCTCATTGTTGACCAAAAGTAAACAAGATAGACCTCAGGTAGATACAGCAGACTGATCTACAGTCAAACATCTTATTTAGCTGCCCACTGAAACAATAGTAATGGAATCTATTGTGAAAGACATAAACCACAAGGACAAGGCAAGAAACACAAATACCATACAATGTCATTTATGTGTGGAATCTAATAAAAAAAACAAATGAAACAAAACAAACTCATAGATACAGAGGACAGATTGGGGATGGCCAGAGGGGAAAGGGGTTAGGGGAGGGTGAAATGGGTGAAGGGGATCAATTGCAGGTGATGGATGGATGGTGATCACTATGTGGTGTATACAAATATTGAATTATACTGTTGTGCACCTGAAAAAATATATAAAATATTGCATACCAATGTTATGCAGTGAAAATAAATAAAAATAAAAATATTTAGGCTGCTGCTTAGAAAATGGACTAAGGACAAGGGTCGGGGTATCCCAACGGTGAACTCAGAAAAACCAGACAAGAGGTAGCTAGGACCAGAATCACAGTGATAAATATTCTAATCCTTGATGTATGTTGAGGACAAAGACAGTAAGCTATACTGATAGACTAGATGTGGGTGTGAAAGAAAGGAGTCAAACATGACAACATTCTGGAAGAACAGGGCAGACTGCAGGAGCCACTGTGTGTGTGTGTGGGAGGGGGGTAGTTAATGGGGGGATGAAATCAGGAGACTGGTTTTGGAAATGTTTAAGATGCCTAAGGACACCTAGGAAGGTGTGCTGAGAAGGCATTTAGAAATCCAAGTCTTATGTGTCAGAGAGGTCTGAGCTGCAGATAACTGCAACTGCACAAAATAACTTCAGGGAGAAGGAGAAAGAAGATGAAGGAGAAAGAAGATGAAGGAGAAGGCCAGGAAGAAGAAGGGGTGGGGAGGAGCAAAGGAAGAGGTCCCAAACTCTCTGGAACACTCCAACGTGCAGCGAAACGGAGATGAACCAACAAATGAGACAGAGCATCAGAAGTGAGAAAGTGGTGCCCTAGAAACGCAATGACGGGTTCAGGAGGAGAGCCAGGTGATGCTGAGTCAGACCAGAGACTGTCCTCTCTCCAAATTCTGCTGGTGGTGATCTCATCTGCCCCCACAGCCTCACCAGTGCCTGCATTACCTCATGCTAGACTCCACGCAGCCTCTCCACTCTGCAGTAAAGATTCACCTAATCCAGTGGTCCTCAGACTTTGATGTTTATCAGAATCACAAACTCAGAGGCCCAGCCTCATCTAAGTAGCAGAGGGTCTGACCTTTGTATTCTGGAACTGACCTATCAGCAGAATGGCTGGTTGAGTGCAGACAGCTCCCAACCACTCTTCTGCTCAGAAAGTATCTGGGTAGAATGCATGCCTGTTACTATAAGGCCTGGGTGGTAAACACAGGGCCAGCAGGCCAAATCCAGCCCTCCACCTTGCTTTATCCAGCCTAGCACCTTTGGTTCAGCACCTTGTTTCTACCTGACATAACTGTTAAGGAGCAGCTACATTTATGGAGTCCTAAAACTACATTCGGCCCTTTGAAGGCAACCATGAGGCTGATGTGGCCCCCGGTGAAAATGAGTTTGACACCCCTGTCATAAGGTCTCAAACTCCTTGGCTGTTGCTGTGACTTTCATCATACCCCTTGGTAAGCCTCTGCCCCGACCACCCAAATGTCTGTCTTCACAGGAGAGATTCTGTCTGTTGTTCATTGACTGCACCAGTTGCTTTCTTGCTTTATGCCCAGGCCAGCAGCTTTCCCTTCTTTTCAAGCCAGCTCTTCCAGCAAACCATGCTTGATCCTGCCCACCTAAATGTCACCTCCCTACCTCTTGAACCTTTCAGGAAAGGGATGAAAGAAGCTATGCACAGTCAGCTCCCTGCAGGCCTTCCACGCATCTGAGCCCCTAGAGGCATTCCCCAATCTGTAAACCCTGAAGAAACTGTCCCAGATTTATTGGACCTGTAAAACAAAACTATTTATTATCAGTGGGAAACTAAGGAAGCCTGGAAGGCAATGGAAGTTAGGAGGGCGGAGGTGGCAGCAGGTGGCCCCATGTCCTTCTCCATGTCCTCATGCTCAGGTGGCCCCAGTGGATAATCTTCCCCAACAGGTGCTGCTCTCCATCCAACTCAGTCATGAAGCCAGGAGTAACCCCTGACCTTTCCTCCTCTCCTCCACAACCAGTTAGTCACCAAGTCTGGTAAAGTCTCCTCCCTCACCCCTACTCAGATCTGTCCCCTCATCTTCACCTGCCCTGCTTCAGGCCACATCATGTCCCCTCAGAATGACTTCAATGGCTTCCAGACCGGTTTTCCTGCCTGCAGTGTCATTCCGGCACACACCAGCATCTTTCACGCTGCTGCCAAGATGGGTCTATTTCACAAATCTCATCCAGGCACCCCAGTGCTTGCACAATGCCTCACTAGCTTCCTGTCACCCGGAGAGGAAGTTAAAGACCCATGAGATAGTCAAGACTGTGTGCTCTTGAGTCAGGCTTGCAGCTGGACCCACGTTCTTCCCATCAGGGGCTATGCTCTTGGGCAAGTTCCTCAATGTCGCTAAGCTTCATTTTCCCATTTATAAAATGTGGGTGAAGATATACACACTGTGGGGCTGTGGGGATACAATGAAATGAGGTATGTATAAGTCCTTTGCACGTAACTTTAGGGAGTTTGTAACCACGGCAGTGATAATTCTCTCAGCCTTACCTGGCTCCCGCCCTGAGTACCAACCACTAGTCACACAGCCAAGCTAATTTCACTCTGCCTACTTTTACCCCAAGACCTCCTCACCATGCCATGTTTTACCCCAAAACCCCCATTCCTCATGCCCAATTCCCCCTTCTCTTTCAACACCTAATTCCAACATCATGATCCCAGGGATCTCTCCCATTCCCCACATAGAAGTGACTGTTCCTGACTCAGTCTCACTCTCCACCACCCAAACAGGCTTTCCTCACAGCACCTGAAACTCTCTAGAGCAATGGCCACTTTCGTGTGTAACTCCTGTCTGAGTGGTCAGCTCTTAGCAGGCAGATCCATGTTTCTGAGCCCAGAGCTCAGCTGGGACCAAGCATGGAGCCGGCCTGAGTCCATCTATTGGGGCCTGTGTCTGCCCAGGGAAGGCAGCTGGAGGCTGCTCAGTGCCAAAATTCCTCTCTACCTGTGGATCTGTGCGATAAGTCATCTGCTTCCAAAATACAATGGGGCAGGTAATAGAGGAGAGACATTCCCATTCCAAAGGGAACAATGTCAAGAGCTCACTGGTCTAAGTTGGAAGCTGTGAGCTCCCAGGGGTGGCAGGGAAAGTTTGCCCAGAGCCACAGGCTGTACCTGGATCCCTGAGGACTGAGGTCCTATCTAGTCCTGAGGTCTTTGTCTTCACAGGAAAGAGCTTGGCGGTGAAGAAATGCAACACGCCTGGCCTCAGAGCAACCTCAGGGCCCACAGACACCCACTTTGTGCCAGGACCAAAGGACAATGCCACAGGTATTAGCTTTCCATCAGGACAGGAGCCAGACACAGAGAGACATCCAGTTGCAACAAAGGGGAGTCGGAGCAGGGCAGAGGGACCAGGATGCTGAAAAAGCTGCTATGGGAATTGCTGAATGCCTTTGGTGACTATCTAAGCCTAATAAAAGTGAAGAGGTGGAGCTTTCGTTTCTTTTGTCGTGAACAGAAGCTCCAGTGGCAAAGAAAAGAATGCTGCCGAAGGCGAACAAGCACACTTAACTTGCCCCCATCTAATCACTGTATCAGTGACTCCTAATAATAAACATTGATTTAGAGCTTTCAGCTTCAAAAATGTTCCCACAGGCCAGGTGTCTCATTCCTACCTAAACATCCCAGACCAGGCTGATCTGAATTGCCAGCCAGTTAAGCTGGGACCAGTGGGGGCCAAGATCCATCAGGATTGATGAAAGGGCCGTATTAGTCTAGGTGTAGGCTGGCAGTGCAGGGTGGCAGCTGGGGACAAAAGCAATATTTCTTGCTTAGCATCTTTTTCCCGCTGTACCAGGTGAGTGAGTTGTACGCGCTGGGCATTCCCAGCCACTCCCTGTTGGGCGGGGTCCAAAGATCCCTATGAACAGTTGTGCCGTAGCCCAGCTCTTCCTAACCGACTGGCTGCTTTCTGGCCCTTCTATTTAAAACCCAGCCCAGCTTCTATCACATGCCACCACTCCTCCACCAGCCTCCTTTGGCACATCCAGACCCAGATGCTTCCACTTAAGCCCTTACCCAAAGAGCCCAGGCCCTTCTTGCCAGACCACAGCCCTCTCAACAGATCCCACCAACATGTAAGAATAGCAGAAGACTCAGGCACATAGCTGAACCCCACACCCCACCTTTTGCTAAAGAATGCCAGGAATGGCAGCAGCATCAAGTGCTGACACCTCACCTCCAGGTGCTGTGAGACCAGACTTCCTCCCAGTTTAGCCTTACCCCAGTCTCAGGAGCAAGAGTGACATCCTGCCTCCCACTTGAAATGGCTTCTTAAGAGAAACACCACCCCAAAGCCATGAGCATGAGACACCCCTAGGCCAGTCCACAAGAAGGAGCATAGGGTCTGGTTAGGAAATGGGTGCTGCAGCCCCCACTCAACGGGCACAACTGACCTGGGTTTAAGGAACACTGAAGAGCTGATGTGGAGTTTCCCTCAATGTCTTTGCTTAATATTTTGAAAAACACTTGCTTCATTTTCCTCTGACAATTCTCACCTCCCATTTCTGCTCTAGTCATTTCCTCTAATCCAGGGGTTTATGGTGGTAAAGAGGCCACAACAATCCCAGTGACCAAGTACATGGGTTTTAACTTGGGCCTGCTGAGGAATGGTTTGGGCAGATCGCAGATGACGAAGGATGTAGTTGTGCTGGCAAGGAGAGGGATGGGAGGTGAGGCAGAATCTGTGGCTTTGGGCAGATCAAGATGGGGGACCAGCCAATGTCCAGGGACAGAGCATTACCAAGTCCACCACCCCCATCAGTTTGCCCCTTAACCCTGTGCTTAAGGCAAATACATCTGCATCCTCATGAGGTGGGGCTTACAGCTGTCACTTAGAGAACCTGGGATGGAGGGTTCTTCCCTTTCCTTCTGAGAGTCTCAGAAAAATCAGGTCTGAGAGCTGGGATGTGAAAGACCAGGAAGAGACAAACACCTCACATACTCTAAGCTCCAGCTTAGATCAAGTGGCGTGCCCCTTACCCAACAGCAGTCCAAGGTACATCAAATGATGGCAAATTATTTCACGCCTGTGCAGTTTCCACCCACCTGTAAGAGCTGCCTGCTTGGGAGGTACAGAAAGGTTTCCCCTCTCCTCCAGCAGCAGCTCCTGTGAAGACTCTGTCCTCATGATCTCATTTCATCTTCTTGGTGAGGCTATAAGGGATATATATATTGCTTTGGGTTGGCCAAAATGTTTAGTTTTTTTTTTTTTTTGTAAAATAAAAGATGCATTTTTCATTTTTACCAATGACTTTTTGATTTGGATATTTTGAGTATGTCAGCTATCTCCCACGTGGTATAACATTGATTGTTCTCAATTAATGGCTCAATTTGATTGCTATCAACTTCAGCTGATCTACTTCATAAACCACTTTCGGCACATTTAATCAGTCACAGCACCTTCTCCATACACTACACAAATCTTTTTTTTTTTTTTTTAATTTCAGTTGCATTTTTACCTTTCTTGAAATAATAAAACATAATATGCCAAAAATGTTGCATATTTTTTCTATTTTCAATTACTAAAATGGCTACACAAAAAGTCACCAAGTCTTTTAAATGCATGCTGATATGACAGCTGTCACAATACAATCTACCAAAATTGTTTTGAATGATGTTAAAGACAACTAAGTCATCTTGCAGAAAAAACATTGAATGCACTTCTGGCCAACTCAATCGTTACAAGCCCCAAATAAGGCTGGTGAGGGAGCAGTGACACATGACAGGAGCTGGGCTGCGTTTCATATGTGAGGACCAGAGACAGCAAGACAAAGATATTAAGACACTAATGAGGCCACAAGCTGCTGAAAGTCTTTCCGTGGAGTCCAGTCTGTCTGTCACCTAAGTCCCTACTTGCTAATAACCCCCCCACTACTTTGTCCTACAGACTGACACAAAGAACTAAAGAGCTGTGTGACAGGGAAGCTGGCTTCCATGTTCCAACCAAACAAACCTCGAAACACATGAGACCAAGAGACTTACTACTTGCTACCTACTCCCCTGCCCACTGTCACCCTCCTTAGATTCTGTTACAGATATTTACTTGAGAAAAGATGCATAGAACATAAAAGAATTTGCATAAAAATGCATGATCCACATTTTTAAATTTATCCATTTTACAAATACTGTTTGTCCCCATTATCAGTAAAAACCTGTGTTAGTAGATGCTATGAGGGAAAAAAAAATGAATGTTAAGGCTAAGTCATTTTTCTACCAACGGCCAAAAATCTTTCCTCTCTCAACCATGTCAATTAGAACATGAAGGCTACATGAAGAATTGGGCCTTTATCTGGAATCCAAGAGCCAAAGCCAACAAACCTCGGCTTTTTCCAATTCAGACTTCAAATTCATAAATTAATTAATGATCTAAATTTAAAGCAGTCATGATATTCCTTCGTGAAAAGAAAAACATCATTTCCCTGAAATTCCCATCATCTCTAAAATTAAGTTCAGATGTCAATAGTTGCTAATGTCATTAACATGCAAAACATCTCATAGAAGTTAGTTTCAAAGACAAGCTGAGTTTTAAAGTCGATCCTTTGCTGATCATTTCATGGATAATGAGGCTCACCTTCTTGTCCATTTATTCAAAATAATGAACATCCTAGGGGAGGATCACAGGAGCCAGCCATCACAGCGGCCCCAGGGATCCCGGGGGAGAAAGACAGGTGGCTACAACCCAGCACAATGTGCATGCCCAGGAGAGGGAAGTTCCGCATGCCCAGAGCAGGGCAGCAGGAGGAAGGAATGACAATGCAGTGTGGGCAATCCTAGAAGGCTTCATGGAGCAAGTGAGATTTCTACAGATCAACAGCAAACAGAAATGCACTGCAAGAGGAGCAAAGAGCTTCTGTACCCCAAGGTACAGAAGAGTCTTGGTGGGCAGGGGTTGTATATATGGCTCTGCGGGGTCAGAGACCTGGGAAAAAATGGCAGCAAATGAGGCTGGGACTAGCTTGTGAAAAGTCCCTCACCTCATTTCACCCTAGACCTTTTTCCATTAGGCAATGGGGAACACTTGAAAGGAGCTACCTGGAAGCTGCCACTCTTCCCCAGCAAAAATGTAGAAGGATGCAAGGACTGAAGGAACGGATGCTTCTCAGAGGAGCTTGCAGGGCTCTCAGAACTCCCTTCTCTGACAGGGAAGCTGGCTTCCATGTTCCAACCAAACAAAGCTTGAAACACACGAGACCAAGAGACTTACTACTAGACCAAGAGACTTACTACTAGCTACCCACTCCCCTGCCCACTGTCACCCCCCTTAGATTCTGTTACAGATATTTACTTGAGAAAAGGTACATAGAACATAAAAGAATTTGCATAAAAATGCTAATGGCAACCTGTCCCCACTACCTGCCTACCTCAGAAGCCTTCCCACACCCTCCCACACTTCTTCACCACCCCCTCTTCTGGACAGTAAGGCTGGGGCCGCTCTACTCCAGGCCCTGTCAGCCCTGTGCCTGTCAGCAGTCAGCATGCAGCATCGTCCCAGAAACTCTGCCTACCTCTCTCCAACCACCTCCCCAGCCCTCACTGAATCTGCTCCCGGCTCACTCTGCTTCCCTGGTCACAACTTGCCCTGACTCTCCCCCTGACTGGGGAGGCAAGCTCAGGTGTCTTCTTCCTTCTGCTCCAGAATGCTTAACAATGCCTACAGCTTCCTCAGACACTCGTGCACCCACGCCTTTAAGCTCATATCTCCTTCTTATCAGACTCTTCCTCAACAAACTACCATGTATCTTTCTTCAGTGAGGAAATCATAAGAACCTACGTATCCCTATGTTCATAGCAGCGCTATTTACAATAGTCAAATGCTGGAAACAGCCTAAGTGCCCATCAGTGGATGATTAGATCAAAAAACTTAGGTACATCTACAAATGGAATACTACACAGCAGAAAGAATGAAAGAACTCCTACCTTTGCAACAACATGGATGGAACTAGAAAGTATTATGCTTAGTGAAATAAGCCAGTCAGTGAAAGACAAATACCATATGATCTTACCCATTATAGGACAATAATGAACAAAACAAACAACAAGCAAAACAGAACCAGATATATGAATACAGTGAATAGACCTTCAGTGGGCAGGGGGAAGAAAGGCAGGGTGAGGGGGGAGGCAGAGGCAAAGAAGGGGAGCAGTTTAGACAAGAACCTAGTATGGAAGAACCATGGACATGGACAACAAGTGGGATTGACTTTGTGGGGAATGGGTGGGTGGGGAAGGAGACAGAGGGGAATAAAAAGGGGATGGATGTAATACAACAACAATAAAATTAAATTAAAAAAAAAGAAATGGAATCCTGCAATTCCTTTTCTTTTCACCCCAATTTTTCTCTCTGCTCTCTGATCCCATAATCTCTCAGCACTGGGGTCCAGCCTCTCAATTGTTCCCTTTCTAAACTGAATCTGGATCTTTCCCCCTCTCCTCTCCTTCCTCTCAATCCACAAATATTGAAGCCTTGGGAACCCCCAAATTCTTCCTTTGGCCCTACGTTCCCAGCCATCATTTCATGTTTCATCTCCCATTCTCTCTGACTTCTGGTGCAATGAGATTTCTACCCACGTACCTGCTACTGCTCTCTCATCTACTAAGCTACTTTGGTTCTTATTCCTAGAGACAGTTTAGGGTGGGCTTAAAGCATAAGCTGGAGGGCCAGACTGCCTGGCTTAGAACCCTGTTTCTGACAGCACTCACAATGGGTTCTAGGGCAAGACACTTAGCCTTTGTGCCTCATCTCCCTCATCTATAAGATGTGCAGAATAAAAATACCTAACCCAAACAAAGGTGGTGGTGAAGGTTCAGTGAGTTAATACAGCTAAAGCACTGAGACCGGCGATCACTCAGTGTTGGCTGGGATTGCTTTCATTGGCACTTCAGGCAAAGTGCTCTCTGCATTCTTTCAGATCCTCCTCCTTCACTAAATGCCTCATCTCAGCTTCTACTCACTGTCCTGGGCAGATTCTGCATTCAGTCTCTTATCTTCTATGGTCTCTCCCTAGACAACCCGTATTTTGCCTCCATACTCATGGCTCATAAAACTAGCCTGATTTTGTGAGCTCCAGACAAAAATATTCAAATACTCATTAGTTTACTGAGTATTTCCTAGCAATCCTTGTGATTTCAACATTCTCAGAAACTCTTGGCGTGGTCCTGCCCTCACTTGGTAGTTCCTGTGACCTCTTTAAACTATATATGCCCTGCATCCCCTATGACCTCTCCTTCACCTTCCAACAGCAGACAGGCCCCATACTGGTGGCGCCCTGCAAGTACCCGCTTCTCCATTTCGCCCTCTCCGCTCCAGCTGCCCCAGCCTGGGCTCGGGTATTCGGAACCCAGGCACTGAGTGCCTCCTCTCACCTAAGCAATAATACCTGGCCTCTCCCACAGTAGTCCAAACTCATGATCTGGCATTCAAGGCATTTCTCAGCTGACCCCCAATTGTCCTGGACTCATGTGGTAATAATAACAGCTGTCACTTACTAGGCACTCTCCTTGTACTGAGTCAAGCTTTTATGTATATCTCATATGCCAATATTCATAACTATTATCTAAATTTTACAGACAAGGAAACTGAAGCTAGGAGATATTAAGTAACTGAGTCAAATCACACACTCCGGAAGAATTAGAAATGGGGTTTGAACTCAAGCTGACTCCAATAACCACTATATAGCACTTCCTCACTAAGCCTGGCTAACTCCAACCATACTCTTCTGAGTTCCTGATTTGCCAGCCACAGGAGTGACTTCTCACTTCGCTGTGCCTTCTTCATGTTGTCCCTTCAAGCCAAAGGTCTCCTCTCCAGTCTCTGTCCATCAAAACCAAATTTTCAAGGCCTAGATGATTCTCCCTCATGACAGCATCTGCACTTTTACCTGTCCAAGAGTCTCTGCAGAGGCCCACAACACATGGGTGACCAATAAGGAATCTCTTGAGTGTCGAGGACTGATCACTAAGCAAGGAGGCCCCACAGCATCCTGAATGATAGCCCTACCATCCACACGGCGCCTGTCTGGGAGCCTGGCTTCCCAGCAACCTGCACATGACTCTGTAATTCACTTTCCCAGGTAGGGTAATGCCAGGATGGCAGCCTGGGAAGGCAGGCAGTTGTGTTGTGGCCACTGGACAATGCCTGCCAAAGTCAATTAGTCCACTGGTGTCTGGTTTATAGATTAGCCTTGTCACTTTGGTCAGCATGAGCCAGCCTCCCAGGCCACAGGCACCCTTCAATGAATAGATCAGGAGGGTGTCTGGTCCTGCAAACCACCCTCCCAAGCCATCTTTACCTCTATGCTCTGTCCACACCTGCCTGCTCTCATAGCAAAGAGAACCTCACCCTGCTGACAGGCACCTGCTGGCAGTGGGCCTCATCAATCTTCTCAAAGAAAGAACACACCCTTCAAAGAAAGCTACCATCACCCTCCTTTATCATAGCAGAGGATACACACACACACGCACACACACACACACACTCTTACCTCCAGAGAGGAACAAATGGACACTGACTCACTTCAGGTTTCACTGCCTCACCCTGAAGACAGATAGACTCAGAGAAATGCTTCAAATGTCACCTCAACTTTAATACTTCCAAAAAGTTTCATTTCAAAAACTACCACCTAAACAATGAGCTGGGGGTCATTGTTGAAGCTGTGTGATGGGTAAGGAGAGTCATTCCTTCTACTTTTGTGTATGCTGAATTTTTTTATAGGGATACACACACACACACACACCCCACTTAGGGCCTGGGGTTTTCCAGAGGGAGGCACAGGATTCCACCTTCCCTTGCTAGGAGCCAGCAGAACTGAGATTTTGAATCTAAATTCCTGATGACTCATTTAGTGTTCTTTCTACAGTACCCTTCAGGCTCCCTGAAGGTCCTTACATCTAACCAAACTCTCATTATCACCATCCTGCAGATTATTACCACCTCTCACCTGGATCAAAGCTGCCTCCTTTCAGCTTCTTACTTCTGGCTGACTTTTTTCAACTCATCTCCTTCCCACTGTAGATCGGATATGTCCATAAAGCTCCTAACATTACTCCTCTGCTCACATGTCCCATGGCTCCCCACCTCTCCAGGAACAAACCTGTGTTCTGTAGCTTGGCCATCCAACTTCTCCAACAGGATCCATCCTCCTAGTTGCACATCATACACTCCGGTCCAGTCACAACAGGCCTCTCCCTAGATTTTCCTGCTTTCTCTATTTCCAGTTTGGGATGCTTCTCTCCATCCCGCCTATTCTAACACTGTATCCAAATACGCCAACCCCAGGAAACCTTTCCTGACACCACTCCTGCTCTACTCTGCTCCTGACATACTTGGTTGGTATCCACCTTCATCATCTCAGTTACAGCACTGTTTACAGTTCTTCAATCTGTCTGTTTCCCCTTCTAAATTAAGAAGCTTGAGCGCAAGAAGGATGTGCTATTCACCCTTCTATCCTCAGAGCCTAGCAATGAACCTGAGACAAGTAGACATGCATTAAATGTGGGCTGACATAAATGTTAAAGGCATGTGTATCTGAGTGGCAAGAAAAGGGGTAAGAGGGGAGAGTCAGACAGACACACAGACAGACATGGTCAGCTTCTGAAATGAGGGTGGGGAGCTGTCCACAGCAGCCTCTCTAAGCTCACTTTCTCCACAGCTGAGACTGCTCTCTTTGCAGCCTGATATTCAGAGGTGAAGGCAGGAACTTGGCCATGCTTGGGCCTGGCATGAACAAGAGATATAATAGATGAATGCAATTATATTCCCAAAGGACCAACAACAGAAGAGGATGTACCTTCTCCTACCAGATGAGAAAACCCAGGCATTTCTCCTCGATCTATTGTGTTAGAATGCTAAGCAACAAGGAGAAAGAAAACACATACTTGAATTAGCACGTTTCCTCCAGCATTAGTGTTCAGGGGTCTCTGGTGTGACCTCAGCCTGCAGCCAGCTACCTCTGACAAGCCCCCGTGCTGCGGGGTGAGGGGTGCACAGGGCCCACACTTGGGCAGGCTCTAGGCAAGTCCTAACTGAATTAAGCAAAACTTATTCTGTATTTTAAATGTTCATTTCAACAGTGGTTAAACATTTCAATTTTGAATCAATGTAATCGTTTTTCTTTTGCATTAAAAAAGGAAAGTTTAAACCAGCAGGAGACCGAAGAATTTCCTTAAAGACAGGCTCTGTGCACTGGCAGCAGCCTGGCTCCTGCACCGGTGAGAGGAGAAGGGGGTTTCCTAAACGGCCGGGCTGGAGGTTGTTAGCAGGAGATTGATTACCAGCTGTCCCCACGGTGGGCCAAAGCATACATGGGAGTCAGCTGACGACACCACATAGAACCCACCGCTGCCAGAGAGCCCAGGACAAGGCCAATCAAGCCTCCGCCACCACTGGCAGGGCTGGGTCCCCCTCCTCCACTGGTCCCTGGGCAGGACCAGCAGTGAGTGAGAGTACCTCTCCATCTCTCGTGACATGGAGTCCTGTCCAATAAGGATTTAGGAAATATCCTGTTATAGGCTAAATTATATCCCCATTCCTCAGATTCATACATTGAAGTCCCAATCCCCAATATCTCCCACTATGACTGTGTTTAGAAATAATATCTTTAAAGAGGTAATTAGAACTTCTGGCCAAGATGGAGGTGTACGTAGACACACTTCGCCTTTCCACACAACCATAAAAAGAATTATAACCTGATCTCAAAACTAATAACACTCACAACCATTAGAAAATCAAGCTGTATAGAAGTCCAAAACCAAGGATTTAAAGGAGACACATTCATCCAGATGGGTGAGAGGGGCAGAGTGGCAGAGATGGGTGGAGAAGCAGCATGGCATGGAAAGGTGGCAGGAGGGATCAGGGGGACACTGTGGGAGCCAGTGATTCCAGGCCCAGGTCATACTGCACAGCCCAGGGTTCCAGCACCAGGAAGACAGACTGGAGTTACCTCTGACTGTAAAAAACAGAGGGGGTTGGGACAGCAGAAGAAACTGCCAGATTTTTGCTGCTTAAAGGGCCAGCATAGTCTTAGAATGTTAATCCACCCACTCTGGGATTCACTACCCAGCAGCAGCTGAAAGGGGGCCTGTCACACATGGAAAGCGGGTAAAGTGACTGGAAACAGGACAAGTGCCAGGCAAACAGCCAGAAGCCAGGTGGCAGCACTGTCCCCTCTCCGAGCCCTCCCCACAAAGCCACAAAGTGGTAAAGCATATTGCCCTGCCCTGGCAATTACCTAAGGCTCCACCCCATACAATTTACAGGTGCCTTTTCTACACAGGCCCTACTCTTAAGTCAGAGAATAAGTGCAGCTCTACTTAATATGCAAAAACAAGGATGGGGAGACTATCAAATTGAGAAGACAAAGAAATATGGCCAAAATGGAAGAATAGAACAAAACCCCAGAAAAAGAACTACGTGAAACAGAGATAGCCAACCTATCAGATGCAGAGTTCAAAACAATGGTTATCAGGATGCTCAGAGAACTCCTTGAGTAAAAGAAAAAAAGGAAGGCAGGAAGGAGAAAAGGAAAAGACATGAAGGTTGCACAAAGTGAAATAAAGAATAGTCTGCCCTGGTTGGTGTGGCGCAGTGAATAGGCACCGGCCTGCCAACCTAAAGGTTGCTGGTTCAATTCCCAGCCAGGGCACATAACCAGGTTGCAAGCCGGGTCTCCAGCCAGGTCCTTAGCTGGAGGCAGGTGAAAGGCAACCATATATTGATGTTTCTCTCCCTTTCTTCCTCCCTCCCTGCCCTTCTCTCTCTAAAAAATAAAATAAAATAAAAGAATAACCCATAGAAAACCAACAGAGAAGGGAAGGAAGCTGGGATTCAAACTAAGAATTTGGAATGTAAGGAAGAGATGAACATTCAACCAGAACAAAAAGAAGAAACCAAGAATTCAAATAAACAAGAATAGGCTTAGGAACCTCTGGGACATCTCCAAATGTGCCAACATTCAAATCTCCTTCTGGATACCAGAAGGAGAAGAAGAGCAAGAAATTGAAAAGTTACTTGAAAAAGTAATGAGAAAAAAAATCTTTCCTAATTTGGTGACGGAATTAGACATATAAGCCCAGGAAGCACAGAGTTCCAAACAAGTTGGACCCAAAGAAGACCACACTGAAACACAACATAATCAAAATACCAAAGGTTAAAGATGGAATCTTAAAAGCAGCAAGAGAAAAGCAGAGTTACCTACAAAGGAGTTGCCATAAGACTGTCAGTTGATTTCTCAAAAGAAACATTGCAGGCAAGAAGGGATTGGCAAGATGTATTTAAAGTGATGAAAAGCAAGGGCCTACAACCAAGATTACTCTATCCAGCAAAGATATCACTTAGAATTGAAAGGAAGATAAAGTGCTTTCCAAACAAACATAAAGCTAAAGAAGTTTATTACCACCAAACCATTATTATAGGAAATGTTAAAGGGACTTATTTATGAAAAAGCTCAAACTGTGAACATTAAAAACGGTAGTAAACAACTATCAACAACTAAATCTAAAACAACAACAACAACAAAAACAACTAAGTTAGCAACCAGAACAGGAACAGAATCATAGATATGTAAATCATTTGGAGGGTTATCAGCTAGGAGGGAAAAGGGGTAAAATGGGGAAATGGTGCAGGGATTAAGAAGCATAGTAGGAACAAAATAGGAGGAAGTTAAGAGTAGCATAGGAAATGGACAAGCCGAAGAACTTACACACACAACCCATGAATGTGAACTAAGGGGAGGTGGATTGCTGGAGGGAGGGGGGTACAGGGCAGAGGGAGGCAAAGGAGGAAAAATTGGGACAACTATAACAGCATAACCAATAAAAGATACTTTTAAAAGGAGATAATTAAGTTAAAATGAGGACATTAGGGTGGGCCCTTATCCAGTATGACTGGTATCCTTATAAGCACACAGATGGGTACACAGGGAAGACCATGTGAAGATACGGGGAGTAGATGGACATCTAGAAGCCAAGGACAACAGCCTGAAAAAAATACCAACCCTGCTAACACCTTGACAGACTTCTAGCCTCCAGAATTGTGAGAAAATAAATTTGTTATTTACCCAGTCTGCGGCACTTTGTTTTGGCATTCCCAGCAAACGATCCTGGACACATGGCAAGGCTCAGAAGAAAGTAGAACTCCTCTCTAGAGCCGTGGGCCTCTGTTTGCATCCACTGGTGCCCCTTCCCTCTGAGTCTAAGGGAGACTTTGCTTCACATCTTCAAACCTTCAACAATACCCAGGTAAAGACAATTTCTAAAAGTCCTATTTTTCTTTGTATGTCAACTCTGAGGCAGTTGCACCTGGGCACCAAGACCATTTAGCAAGGCCAGACTTTGGCATGCTACAAGGAGGAAATCCCAAGATCCCTCAGCCTGACTAGATATCAAGCTGCATTCAAGAAGCCCTGGACCCAGCCCTCCTCTCTTCAAGCCAAGTCAACAACTCTGAGCATGCTCAGGGAGGGAGGCCAGGGGCAGCGCTGGGCCCCTACCCGCAGCTCAGCAGTCATGAGACACTTGCCACTGGATCACTTCCCTCCCCTAGGAGCACTTTGGCCAGCAAGTGGTTCTGGGACTTTCCCAGGAAAAGTGATCCAGGAATCCCCCATTTGTACACAAACTCCGGCAGATCAAAGAGAAGCTGGCTGGGGAATCACAAAGTTCCAGGGTTCCCCACCCTGGGGTCCCAGGAGGTCTTGCTCCTGGAAGTCTGCCAGCCTGACTCCAGAGAAGTGACAGTCTCTGCAGAATTTCCTGGGGGCCTCCCTTGCCTTTCTCACCTCTTTTTGGTCCATAAATCTGGGCCATTATTTTCTCATTAAAAATTAAAAAATTTTAAACCCTGAATAGTTCCTCAGACTCAAATTGAAAGGTGAAGTCTGTGTAATTCAAAAATGCCACAGAAGGGGAAGGCAGTGCAGATATCTGAGTCCCCACACCCAGCCCAACCCCAAGGCTTCTACAACTTTTTTCTCATGCTCCTGAAGAGAGAAGCAGGAGGAAGCAGAAAGGGTCCAAGCTTTGGAGTCAGATCAACTTGGGTTTAAATCCTGGCCTTGGGTAATGCATATTTATGTCCCAGGTAACTATGTAACAGAGATAAGATTACCTGCTCCACAGGTCAGAGGGTCAAGAGAGAGGATGGAGTAACCAACCGGCTCAGTGCCTGGCCAGTGAATATGCAACACCCAGGCTCTCCTCCCTTGGAGAACGTGCCCCTCACCGCACTATTCCAGAAGATGGGTTTAGCCAAGATCAAGACTCCTTATCAGGCCCTAAATGTTGAGAACAGGGGGGAAATATGTGACTTTGAGAAGTTGCCAAATCTCTTAAAGCCGGCCCCCAGTTAGGCAGATTTGGGGAGAGGGGGACAACCACAGTGCACATGCTCTGAGCTTTCTGTCTTTCTCCAGCGGTGTCTGACTGAAAGGCTGGGCCACCGGATTTTTTTTTAATATAAATAGAGAACATCTCAGATTACCTTGCTCCATTTTAATATACTTTCTTGATTGGGAGAGAAAATAGAGGAATTTAGCCCCTTCCTCAGTCATTCTGCCTGTCTCACCAGGTGCCTGGCCTTAGCAACAGTGAGCAGAGTTTATGATGATCAAGGAGGCACCTGGCAGAGGAGGATGGGGAGATAATTTGGGAGACCCCAAACATGGAGGCTGTAGAGGGAACAGAGCCCCAAGATAAGGGGAGAGGAAGGACCAGATTCAGACCATGTTTGCAAAAGGCATTCCTTTGGGATCAGGGGGTGCCTGGCTCCCAGCACTGGTCTTGGGAGACCCGTTTAACTCAGGGGTGGCCTTGAGAGATGATAGCTCAGTTGCACTTGTGACTCAGAGTCCCCACAATTGCTCCGGTGGACATCACACTCTTATAGGACACCTAGTGCTGCAGAGGTGAGCGCTCCTGAGGTCGACGAGGAAAGGCGTCCCCGCACAGCATGTAACAGATGCTGTGAGATGCCTCTCTCTCGTGCTGCCTGCAGTGTCCTTCCTATGAGTGCTAGTCCTTACTCAGTTGTCATTGTGTTTATTTAAAATTCCCTTTCAAATATAATTAATCATGACATTTAAGGACTGAAGTTGTGACCCTGGAGTAGCTCTTAAATGTTCAAAATGCTCATGATTAGTAGGCAGGACATGGAAGTAGAGCTTTGTCCCACCTGAAGTGCCCTGTGAACATGAGATACCAAGTCACTGCAGCCCAAATACTACCTGTGTAGCCCCTCAGTGTCCCTAGATGGTCACAGGCTTTCTCCCAGGGCTGACAGACACTTTCTTGTTAGGAAGGCTGAAGGAGCCAGGTCCACTCCGAGGACAGACACAAGGTGCAGGTGCCAGGCCTGGATCTGGGTTGAGCTCCAGGAGGCAGGCCAGGCTGGATGGTGCATGGAGCCCTGACGAGACCTGTTCAACAATAAAGACTGACTGGCTCTCAGGGCCCAGGATAAGAAAGAACCCCAACTTTAGCAGGCAGCCATCCCCAGCCCCCACTTGCTCGGGGCCTGAACATGTCACTGTGGAAACAATGCTCTTTCACACAGGTATCCCAGCACCTGCCCCACACCCCTGCACGGGCAGGATCCGGGACATGCTCACGGAACTGTGTCAGACTCTCCTCTCCACCCCCACTGCCCCACCTGGGTCACTGCCCAGGTTTCTCTGACTCCTACCTTGCACCCTACCTTTCCCACCCACTCCAGAGCACCATCTTGCTTACTATCCCTCCGAGGTCTCCAACGGGTGAGATGAGTTGTATGATAAAGTAGATAAAGCCAGTGATTTTTTTGTACAAATAGAGAAGATCCCAGATGACCTTACCCCATTTTAAGATACTTTCTTGATTGGGAGAGAAAATAGAGGAATTTAGTCAGGAAATCAGCAATTGCCTGTAATATTCAGGGAATAAGTTTCTATGAGGCCATGAACAACAACAATGCAACTTTCTATTATGTTCGAGATTCACTTACTAAATACGCATATGTGTGTCTGCACAGATATTTCCTGGGGCCAGGTGTGCATGACAACATTCTGGCCACATCCACCGGATGCTTCTCAAAGGTTAACACTGGCCCTGGCTGGTAGCACAGTGGATAAGGTGCCGGCCTGCGAACCCAAAGGTCACAGGTTCAATTCCCAGCCAGGGCAACATAACTAGGTTGCAAGCCAGGTCTCCAGTCAGGTCTGTGGCTGGAGGCAGGTGAAAAGCAACCATACATTGATGTCTCTCTCCCTCTCTGCCTCTCTCTCTTCCCCTCTTTCTAAAAAATAAAATAAAATCTTAAAAAAAACGAAGGTTAACACTGTCTGACGTGTGTACACTGACCAACTTCCTGCCTCAACAACAAAGAGCTGATCTTTACAACAAACTTAAAACTAAATAATCTGGACTCTCAACATGGTGGCAAAATACAGTAGAAAGGACATGGGTTTAGGGATCGGGCAGACTGTGCAAAAGTCTAATTTCAGCCAGTTACCAAATGAGGAACCACAGGAAAGTCACTTAACCTGAGTCAGTTTCCTCCTGGGTTAAAGCCCTGAAGGGCTCCTGTGAGATAAGAGCACAGATGACCTTATGCATGACCCTGCTCAATGCCTGATGCTTGGTGGGGACTTAATAGATAACTTCAATCCCCAGTTCCTATGTAACCTCATTTACTCCTCAGTTCCGGCCAAACCAAACCAAACCACTGGCTTTTTTTCCACGTATGCCCCATAATTTACCATCCCTGTGCCTTCCTTTGCATATTGCTACTCCCTCTGCTACAAATGCCCTTTGTTCCCACAAAAAGGGGTGTCTCTGGTCCCTGTATTTCCTTCTACACACACATCAAACACCTCCTCAGCAAGCCCCAACTTCCCCTTTTACGAATGTTCTTTGTGTTTTCTTTGGAGGTATTACTGCCTATTTTGAATAAACAGTACATGCCTTAAATTTCATCTGGAAAGAGTACGTTTTAGTCATCTCATATTCCTACCACCTCCGTATTTGGCACAGAGGATGGTCTAAATCATTTCGTGACTGAATAATAAATGAGGTTGCAAATTCATTGACTCTAGAGGATTTAAGAATTGCACTCAACCTCTGCTCTTGAAAGGGTGAGCATTTCCCTAGATCCAGTGAGCCAATTCTGACTTCGGGGTTTCCATGGCCTCGCCTCCTACCGCTTAGCCAGGCTCCCTTCTGTGCCACCCAGGCTGGGATTGCGTGCCCCTCAGACATCCACGTTGCTTAACCACAGCACTCTCCATCCTCCATCCATACACCCCACCCAAAACCTCAGCCTACGTGAATAAGGCCCTGCTGCCCACACCCCTTCCCCACCTCCTCTTGGGGCAGGAACCTTGTTCTGTGGTCCAGGCTGCAGACAGTTAGAATCCCCCGTGTCTTGGATTTGGTGAACCCAGTGCTCCAGACCACATGGCCCTAGTTCTATGGGAATCAGGAGGTGGCCTCAAAATCTTAAAGGGGTGGCCTGGGATTCTGTAAGAGCCTTCATGCCCCTTCCAGGCAGATGAGCCAAGGTGACCATTGGCAGAGAATATATATAGCACAATCACTTCTTTGGGATCATAGTCCCAGTTCAGCCCACAAAGGTTTTTCCTCAGAGCCTTTCCCCTCTCCCAATCCCTGTTTCTGAGTGGGGGCTTCAGCCTATGACATGAGACAAAGAAACTCAGCACAGCTTTCAGGCTGCCCTTCCCCAGCCTCCCACCCTCATTCTACCCTATATTTGCTACAAGTCATCTCTGCTCAGAAGCCATAAATTATCCCCACCCCTGAATCCTACAGCACTTTTAGTCAGGCCTGTAACCTTTCAACAAACTCTGCCTTCCCTGTGATTTCACAATCTTCTCTCCAGTCAACACTGCTTGGACAATACCCTCCTTTGGAAGACTCCAACACATGCTTGCAGACAGCTGCCTGGTCCTAGAGATAAGCTCAAGTTATTTGGAATTTCTTACATCATCTCGAACTGGAATCTACCTCCTCTTTAATTCCCTTTACTGTCACCACCACAAACCCTCAACTCTGCCCCTGAGCAACACAGAATATGGTAGCTCCCCCATCCACCTGAAAATCACAATCATAGCCTGGTGGCTTCCAATTTGTCCCCAGGTCCTGCCAAAGCTTACAGGGCAGGGACTCCAGCTCAGCTGCATTTAAAGTCCCTCCTCCACCTGCTCCCAGTGTGCTGTCCAGGGTCCTACCTCCAGGTGTGGCCAGTCTTGGTCAGTGCAGGGAAAGGGGGATGATCCCAGAGCAAGGTCTAAACCCAGGACTTCTAGTAATGCAGGCTTTTCCACATGGTCAGGTAGGATACTCACACCAACTGATTTGGGGCCCTAAAGACAGGACTTTGCACTTAACCCTGCCACATCTCACTGAGCTGGTTTGGGCTCTAAACTCCCTGTTTGCTGCCCTGGTCCTGACCTTTGGTGACCAGCTATCTGAAACCAGGCTGTTTCCCACCCTCCCACACATTTGCCCCTGGACTTTCTGCTCACCTCCACCCTGTCAGTCCTTTGTGTTACCCTGGAGGCCCAAAAATACTACTTCCCCCAGCATAAGTTTACACCTGGATGAGGTAACTCACTCCTCTTGACAAAGCATTTTCCCAGGCTTACTGAGAAGATAATAGTGATAATAATACCATTTATTGGCTAATGAGGTGCCAAGCACTATAGCCAACATTTTCTGTGTATCACCTCATTTCATCTTTACAATGACCAAATAAAATAGGCCTGTTCCCATTTGACAGATAAGGAAATTAAAGCTCAGAGAGGTGCATACTTGCTCAAAATAGCCACAACAAGTCCGTGCAGAGCTCTGGATTGAAATGGAGACCTGTCTGATTGCAAGTCCACACTTTAGAGCTACCAGGATCCTAAGAGATTAGGGAGGCTAAGTCCTCATGGTAGAGAAAACCTGCAGCCTGCCCCACTGGAATAAAGCAGGGTGGGGAAGGGAGTGCAGAAGGGGTCAATTTCTTCATCTTCAGAAACAGGACAATAATTCCAGCCTGGGGCACTGTGCATTTCCAATGAGTTGGCACAGAGAAATCCAGACCAAACACACAGCGTGGCGGTGGTTGTTACCCGGTGAGCAGCCATGCATCGAAGAACCAGATGTCTTGGCTGGTTGCAGGAAGAGCTTATGTAATAAAACTTTTTCATGACTTCTAGTCAAGGTCAGGTGTCAGAGCCAAGAACTATTCCTTTGCTTTAGCAAAATGTTGCATTAGAAGCATGTGCAAACCCTGGCTGATGTGGCTCAGTGGATTGAGTGCAGGCCTGTGAACCAAAGGATCACCAGTTCAATTCCCAGCCAGGGCACATGCCTAAACTGTGGGCCAGGTCCCCAGTTGGGGGCATGAGAGAGGCAACCACACATTGATGCTTCTCTCCCTTTCTTTCTCCCTCCCTTCCCCTCTCTCTAAAAATAAATAAATAATAAAATAAAGATTTTTCTCTTTATGAAAAAGCAGCAGCAGCATCTGCCTTTCCCATGCAAATTCAAGTTCTAACTTCTCTCCTCTCTCTGCTGTAATTTATTCTCCCCAATTCCCCCTCCTCTTGCAGATCCTAGTTCCTTATCAAATTTGAACTTTGATACCACACATCCCAGTATGCCTGGGACATGCCTGTCATCCCAGGGTCCCATCCAATTCAGCATATGTTCACCTCATTTCACTCTCAAAAATGTCCCTGATTGTACAATAAAGTAAGTCTAATATTCTAGGGCCTTAAAAAAATCACTTTACTTCTCTCATACCTCCCATAAAAAAGGCAAAACAGGAAAAGTTGGCATTCCAGCTGCCTGTCACTACCAGAACCAATAAGTAAAGACAAGGATTGAATCTTATGGGTGATTTATTTGGACACCAGAGATCTGAGAAGATGGAGGGTTATATAACCTAAAAAAAAATCATCTTAACATCTCATTTCAAGCCAATCTTTTTATAAGGAGATGAAAAGTGTAGGTAAAAGGTTTGAGGGAACAAAGGTTAATCAGACAAGAGTTGTAATCTGCTGATCAACAATGCTTTATCTGCATCCTCCCTGGAACACAATGGCTCAGATACAATTTTTTTGCAGAAATCCCTGGGACACAAAGGTTGAATTGCTTGTTGACCTTCTTTCCACAAACATTAATCACTCAAGCCTACCAACTATGACCACAGTTAACATCTTTAACTCTAGAGTTCCCTTATCAATGGGAATAACACTACCTCAGGAGGCAAGCCCTTTTAACATCTGCCAAAGCCCAAGTCCCACTCTAGCCTTCCCTCTGGAAACAGCTTTCTGAGGTACCTCTCTGTTGTCTCCATAAAGCAGTCAGTCCACCATGGAGCTAGCTGTTCATGCAAAAACCTCTGATTCAGGGGAAATGATTTGGGGAAGAAAACTGTCCCTGAAGAGAAAGGAGCTACCACATATGCGCTTCCTAAATGAGCTATGGCTTAATCTCTACAACAGACCTTTTGGCTCCTACTTCTCTCTCTCTCTCTCCCCTTCTCCTTCTCTCTTAAATACTTTATTTATTTAGAGAGAGGAGAAGGGAGAAAGAAAGAGAGGGAGAACAACATCAACATGTGGTTGATTGCCTTTCATGCACCCCTAACTAGGGAGCTGGCCCACAACCCAGGCATGTGCCCTGACTGGGAATTGAACTGGTGACATTTTGGTTTGCAGGCTGCTGTTCAACCCATTGAGCCACACCAGCCAGGGCTAACACTAACACACACACAGGTTGTCAACGCAAAGAGTTCCTTCCGGCGGAGCTCTCTGGGCCCTTCTGCCAGAAGCAGGTGGGAGAACTTTGCTAAGACCCTCCCTACCCCACCACCAACAACAACCTTACAGTCACAGGAGTGGCTCTCCAGGCCAGAGTTGTCCCTGCCCAGCTGAGAAGATCAGCTATATCTGACTGGTATAGTCCATCTTTGCTCATACTTCACTATAAATTTATGTCTTTACCTGGGAGTCAGAGGAAGAGTTCTCCTACTAAAACAGACCCCCAGGAACCAGCAAGCACTGGCATTCTCTAAGCAGACACAGAACCTCTGAGATTTAGATCACCTCCTCCCCTATGCCTGTTCTCAAGGAGGAAACAGATACTGGCATGTTTAGTTCCAGGCCACTGCAATAAAGTGAGTATTGCAATAAAGCTAGTTGTAACCTTTTTGTTGGCCAAGGGTCTCCCTTCAAAAACACGACATCTGTGAAACACAATAAAGCAAAGCTCAATAAAACAAGATATGCCCGTGTACCCAAATCAGAGTCACCTGGGAACACTGCGGCAGTTGTAGGCCCAGGGGGAGGTCTACCCACAGCTTCACCTTAGCGTAAAGTAGGTTAACAATCTTTTCCTAAAGATTTGTTAGTAGTAGACATTCCACCCTCTCACATCTGCATAAATCCTTTCTGAGACACCAACTCAAATCTCAATCTTAAATCTTTAGTATGGGTGAGTAAGCTCATGCATACATTCTGATCTCAGTTAAATTAAAAAAAAAAAAAAAAAAAAGACACAGAAAGAAAAACTCAAAAATTACCACATGCCCAGCAATGACCTAAATGTTTTACATGCATTAACCCATCTCTGCCTTATCAAACCGAGGTGAACACTGTACCATGGCAAAGCCAGGGCTCATCCTAGGAGGCTGGAGGCTGAGGAGCCTGGCTGGGCTTAGAGGTGTGGCAGAGAGGGGTAAGGAGGGAAGGAGAGGAAATCCAGCCTCAGGCCACTGAGTCTCTGGGCCAAGGTAAAGATTCTAGATAAAGTCCTCTCTATTAATCTGAGAGCTCTGGCTCCCTCCCAACCATCTGGATCCAATACTGGCCCTACACACAAGCCCTAGCTTGGAGTAGGTCCTCAGGGCAGGTTGCCTCCCCTAGGTAGGTACCCCTGATCACCCCCAATCCAACACTACATAGGCAACATCTCATGACTGGCTGGATGTGTTCCTAAAGTCTAGGGGGAATAAAAGTGTTTGGGTCTTGGAATACATCTTTCAAAGAGCTGAAGGGTGGTGGTTGCAGTTCCAGAAAAACTGTTAATTCCACATGTACCCACGCAGAGCACTAATGTGTACCATGCCATAAAGGCTCTCCCCACTTTCCATGAACCCACATATAGCAAGGCCACAGGACAGAAAGGACTCATCACCTTCACTGGTATTGGCTGCCAGCAGACACTTCCCCTCTGAGTCCTTGACCTATAAGACTCCATTCTTAGCTGTCCTGCAGGCTGAATTCACCCCAAACCTGGTTCCCTTCCCATCTTTTTATTGCCTAAATGGAATCTCCATCTGGACATTTTGGCAACCCTTCTCTGGCCAAATCCATGGTGCTCCAGAGCACAGAGGCCCAGGGCAGAGGCCCAGGAGGCCTGGATTCTGCCACCAGTGGCTAAGCCTTCCCTGGGACTTCATCATTCTCCTGTGTAAAAACACAAGGGGTATGCAAGAAACTACCCACGGCTCCCTCCTGATTCCAAAGGGAATCAACCACCTTCGTTTGCCGTTCCCCTCCATGCTTCTCCTTGCTTTCATACTGCTCACAATTGCCTCATTCTTCTCCCAGCAAACCAGCACAAAATGCCAGTGTCCAATTTGATTCTTTTCTCCCTCCCTCAAGTCCAATCAGCCACCAAATCCTGCAGGATTTCTTGGCAAGCTCACTTACTTCTGTTTCCTCCTCCCCAGCCCCATTGCCATTGCCTTGATTTAGGTCCTACTCCACTTCATTGGGCTAGTCCAACAGAGAACTTCCTCCCTCCCTCCAGTCTGCCCTTCCCGGAAGCCTTTTCAAAGCACAGCTTTCACCATGTCCTTTCCATGCTCAAAGACCTTTGATGGCATCGGAATAAAATGTAAATTCTTTAGCTTCAACTTCTAAGGCCTTCTGTGATCTCTTCCCTGCCTAAGACTACAGCCTTGCCTTTCCCAGTGTCCCCTCCCCACCTCACCCTGTGACTGGAGCCTTGTGGGCCACTCCTCTTTGGGCTTGTCCTAGTCTTTCAGGTTCTGCTCTTGTTGCTTCCCTCATCTCCTCCACACAATAACCTGTCCCTTTCCCCCTTTACTGAGGCAAACATTGCAAACCAGTTAGCTCAAGGCTCCTGTCTGGCACAAACTCTTCCTGAATATCTGCCACGTGTAGGCCACACACAAGAGCTGATGCAGCCCTAGAACAGCTCAATTTGCTGGGTGCGCAGGCAGAGATATGGAAATAAAGTGCCTAAGTACCACAACAGAGATCTGTTTTTGATGCTGTACATAGGTAATATTAGAGAGAGGAGTAAATATGACTTGGGGGTGGGGAAAGGACAGGTGCTTCAAGAGTTTGATCTGCATCCTGAAGGATTAATAGGAGTATATTTATCTCAGAGAACAAGGGCCTTTCTGGAAGAGGAAATAATGTATGCAAAGGCAGAGAGACACCAAGGATAGAAATTGGTGAGCTACTCAGTTTGGGGAACAATGGAGATGCAGTTGGTGAGCTAGGTTATTGCCAGCCTCCACAGAGCCTTGAATGCTGTACAAAGATGTTATACTTTATCCTTTCCCACCTGTGTCTAACCTTTCTATTTACAGGTGTGCTAGGGGTCAAGCTTACTATACAATGGGGAGCGTGGTGATTAAAAGCAATGTACACAATGAATGCTCAGTTGTTAGTGTGCATAAGTATGTATGGGAGTGACAGAGAGAAGAAAGAATTACCTAGAAGCACTAAACAGGTATCATAAATTTCCTGAGAACCTGCAGCCCCTGGAACTTGAAAGTCCTTGCTCTGTGACCTAAGGATGGACTTCCTGAAGACCCACAAGGTCCTTCAGAACAAGGCCTGGCTTTCAGAGTCTATGAAGGACACAGCTCACCTTTCTGAGACCACCTGTGGATTCTGTGAAAGCTGACATAAAGGTGCTATCATGTGTTGAAAGCAACTGAATGAGGCCATGGAATAAAGTGGAACTGCTCTGAGGAAGGAGGAAGCAAAAAAAAAAACAAGCAGTAACTCAGGAAAACAAAATTGCTGAAGTTTTAGCTTAGTTGTGCCCACATCAAGGAGTGCTGAAATGACCCATTAGTGTGTTCATATTAGCTCTTCCTTCTTGTATTTTGCAACAGAGAATCCACCAGAGAATTTTAAGCAGGGGAGAGTTTTGAACGGATTTGTTCATGGAAAAAAATTTCTGATAGCCAGATAAAAAATAACTTCAAATCTTACCCCAAATTGTTATAGTCTTAAGTACATGCCATTCCTCCTCCAAAGCTGGATTCTCTCAGAATCGTTCTTTCCTCCTCACTTAATCTTCCCTACCCCACTGTCCTATAAATTCCCTCTAGAGTCTCTCCTGTCTCAATGGCTCACTCTCCCAGACCCAATACAAGGCCTCATTGCTTCTGTTACGATTGACTTTCCAGGCTCCTATCTGGGCTCCCCACCCCAGCATCTTTGCCCTCTGGTCACTGCTTCTTTCCACAGCACTGCCAAGAGTCCACTACAACCGCTCCACTCGGCCTTCCTCAAATCACCTGAGGAAGCTTGCTTTAAAAACATCTCAAACCTACGTAATCTGAATAGTTTAAAAGCTCCTCAGGCAACTCTGAGGCATACCAAGGTTTGTAAACTACTGGTCTAAATCTTTGTTATAGATAGTGAAGGAATCTCACAACCCAGGAAAGGTCAGAAATGCAGAATGTCAGGTCCCACCCCCGACCTAATGAGCAGAATCTTTATTCGAACAAGATCCCCAGGAGATTCTTAAATTTGTTCAACTTGAGTAGCACTGCTTAAAAGTGTTGCTTGACTCTTCATCCCATAATATTTACGGGATTTTTCTCCACGTCACAGGAGGATCTGGGAAATCGAGATGGTCTGTAGTGAAGATCCCTGACTTTAAGCTCAGAGAAACAGCCATCCTTCCCCTGCTTAAAACCCATTATTAGCTTCCATTCTTTCAAAGTCCAGACTCTGCACCTGAACTTCACCACCTGCTGAGACCATGTTTTTCACCCTTGTCCCTTTATTGTTTACCACTAGCCACAGAGGCCCAACTGGGCAAACTTGTCACTTCTCAGGGCATGTCACCCCCTTCTTGAAATTCTCCCAGATTTTTCCTGCTCAGATGAAAGATGGTATCCCCAACTCTTTGTTCATCCCTCCTTTGTGGAATTTATCTCATTCTACTTAGTTTTAAAGTTAGTACACCTGCTATAGCTATCACAATAAAGAAGACCCCATGATATTGGGTGTCTCCCCAGTAGCAATAAACTAGTAACTGGAACATCATCAAATTTCAAAGTAATGATAATAATGTGTTAAATCATCACCCACTTTAAAGTCATTCAAACATGAATTTAAGCAGAATATAAATGGGCTGCCTCTCTTAAGCCCAAAAGAGAAACACATAGTATCTAAATCAAATAACATTATGTGTTTTCCATATACAAATAATAATCAAAGACTGAACATGCTGAAGATGAATTATGTTTACAGGCAATTTACCTTTCTGTAGTTGGTCCCTTAAATTCACAAAACACAACATAAAATTTGGACACACTTCACATTTATACTATAATCAATTAAGGAACTGGGGGAAGAAGAGAAAGACAGAAGTAAACGAAAACTGGAAAGAGAGACAGATTTATACCAAACATCCAGCTGCTGTAAATGTAAAATATAATACTCTGGGTTTCCTTAAAAAAAAAAAAAAAAAGATTAAACACTGACTAGAATACCTGTTTCAATCCTACCCAAGTTTGAAAGTTCTGGTCTATAGGTACATAGTTTTATTGTTATCTGAGGAAAAACTGTGGGGTCTCGAGTCAGGATGTCAGGCGAAGAACCCGCTTTTAAATAGGACCACCCCCTTCTTAACAGTTTACTGGGAAGCAGTGGCTTGAGAGTTTCAAATGTTGCATTTTTGCAATTCCAGTATAGAATTAGTCTCAGCCAAGGTTTCGCATCTGGACACATGCTTCATTGAATACAGATTTACTTGGGCAAACACCATAAAATTCCCAACCACCTTGCGCTCTCCGGATTACGCCGCTCCAGGGGACTGAGCAGAACTCTGACATACCACACAGAACTCAAGTGACCGACCACCCAGCGCCCCTCGGGGACATCCCAGCACCTGCAGGGGTGTAGACTGTCGATCCCAGGACAGTTGGGTGGAGATTCAGGGGATATCTATAATAGTTAAATCCTCCACCCAGCCTTCTGGCCAGAGAAGAGGAGGGTTCCCGTCCTCGCCCTGAGACCCATACTGCCACTGACCTCTACTCCCCGGGAGGTTCTAGCACCTGGAGGCTTTCCGTGCCCCAGCAGTGCCCCTGCCGGGCTCCCTGACCCGACCGCGCAGCGGGCCTGGGGCTTTGCGAGCGCCCACTGACCTGTGCGCAGGGCTCCTCTCCGGGCGGCTCAGGTGTGCGGACCGCTCCCGTGTCCCTCCCACTCCCGAACATGAGAACCGGGAGTCGAGCTGCAGGCCACTGACCCACCGACCAACTGACCGACAGACCAACTCGCGGACCGACCCGCAGCGGCGGGGCCCACGTGACGGGGGCGGGGACCCACAGGAGCCTCGTCCCCGAGCGCCCGCTTTCCCCGCCTTCCTTCCCCTGAGACCGCCCCTTTGCCGCTCCCCGACCCTCTACGGCCGGGTGGCGAACGACTGGGACCGGCCCGCCACAGGTTCCGGTTCCTCAGGGACCTACCTGGTCAACCCCTCCCCTTCGAACCTGCGTTAGCCGGGGTCCGCCTAGCCCCGGCCCCGCCCACTTGACCGCGCTCCAGGTTTCCAAGCCCCGCCCCGGGCCACGCCCCTTTCTGGAGCCCCGCCCCGCTCCTGTCACCTCCCGGTCCCGCACCCTTCATGCCCCGGGAGGCCGCCGGGCAGTTCCCAGCTCTCAGTCCCCTGGGCTATTCCGGCGTTTCAGCACCATGACCCGAGGGAAGGAATGAAAACGGAAGCAGAAAGGACATTAGTGTCTCGAAGTTCAGAATGAGAAGCCATTAGAAAAACCAATTACAGGCACACTCAGCACAGCAACCCTTTGGGTGTCTGGACTCTCGGACCCGTGCTTTTCCGTCTGAATTGAGGTTGGCCGGAGGGAAGTCTCATTCCTTGCCTCTGATCCCCCCCACCCAACCCCCGCCCCTCAATATGGAAGGTTCTAAGGCACCCTAGGGTCGGTCGGACGGTCTCGCTTGGACTCCCTCTACCTGGGGTGGAGGTCCCTCTAGTGGTCAACGCCAACTAAAGGCACTGGTGTCCAGTCTTAAGAACAGCGAAGGAACGAGCAGCAGTTTCTGGTGCTCAGAATCAAGGCTGGGGTCCATAGGCCCAAGAAAAGCTTTGCAGGTCTGACCACAGGCACGGATTCTAGACTCTGGACTGGGCCCTGAAGACCTAGTCCAACACCTACCACCAGTGTGTGGTCTGAATCCCCTTTGGTCGTCGTACTGTTAGCTGTTGCCCCGCCTAGGCCTCCTAGGACTAGTTTGCTCAGTTCAGCTGATTAAAATCCCTGTGGGCCTCAGATGGCATCGACACCAGGGACTCTGGCAAAGTCCCCAGCTCTGGCAGGAGTCACTGCAGCCCTGGCCTCAGTTCTTTTTTCTCTGTTTCTTCAGGCTGAAGTGTTGACTAACTCCACAAGACACATTTTTTTTTCCTTCAAATTACCTGGTGGTCTGAAATTACCAGTGTGCCCCGAAGACTTTTACATGTGAACAGAACTTAAGCCACCCTGGCAAATATGAGACTCTGGTCACTGCAGGAACCTGGCCAGAAGCAGACTAAGGGCAAAGCCAGGGAAGGCTGGGGCCCACAAGAGTTGTGTTACAACAGGACACCCTTCAGTTCTTTTTCACTTCCTTAAAATAGCAGCAGGGAGGCTTTTGTAGATGAGGTGGCCACAGTTCACATGAGTCCATGGGTATTCCTAAACCCCACGTCATTGCTCCATGGACCTACTTACCCAGACCCAAGACCCCAGAAAATGCTGATTTGTTTTCAGAATTATGCAATTGATTTTTATACAATCAATTTTTAAAATTGATGTAAGTCACCGGCTTTCAAGCTTACTTGCACTTTGGAACCACTTTGGAAGAGGGGTTTAAAAATATATCTAGGTCCCACTTCCAGAGGTTCTGATTTGACAGTTTGGGTAATGACCTGGCATTAGTATTTTTAAAAAGTCCTCAGGTGATTCTTATATGCGGTAAAATTTAAAACCATTGGTATAGGTCATAGGAACTTCAATCCAGACTAAAATTCAACAAAAACCCCACAGCTGAAAGGTGATTCACCTGGAAGAAGCCCCCAAGTGCATAAAAGTGGCATATGAACAGGGAATTCCTGGAGGAAATGTCTAGACCTAAAAGAGTGATTATAGCTGCAGGAATTTAAGTTGACAGAATGTGTTGTTAGTGAAAAGTGCATCCTATAAAGCTATCAATTTAAAAGTATATCACAAATGAAAGTCAACCTCTCCTCTGTCCCTCCAAAAGAACTACATGTTCAGGACTTATGCATAATTCCACTCACTAATAACTCTGCTCTACCTTCCTCTGTGAGGCAGCTCACGTTCCTTATCCCTCTGAAATAGGTACTCTTCTTTTATCTATAGCATAGATAATGGCCCGAAACCCATGAAGCAGATACCATGTTTATGCATACCTGCCTCATTCCACAATGGATTTGGGCTTGCTGTATCCCTCTATTAGAATAGTGGGTAAGTGCACTGTATCCATGAAGTAATTCCATTCTGCCAAAGATCTACTCAAATGCTAAGAGGAAAAAAACCTCTCTCCACTGTCTATGGCCCTGGTTTGAGCTTGGCAAAGTCTGGAAAACAGCTGCAAGTGTACAAAACAAACCCTCTCATGTGACCAACCTGGAAAGACAGCGACCTCAGCACATGACACAGACTGGCATCACAGCCTGCACTTGTGACCCAAACCAGGTTACGTTGGATGAACTCGTGGGAAAGATTTTTAAGCCCTTCTGGCCAGGCGCAGCTGCCCTCTGTCCCCTGTGCCACACCGGACGCCTGCTGTGGCAGGGAGTCACTTGGAGGCAATCTGGCTCCCACCCAGATTCCAGAGTATTTACCCAGGGCCTCAGTGTGTCCTGGATTGTTCACAGTAAGCACAGACACAGGCGGCACTCCCTGAGACTGTTTTGCTTGAGGGCATGTAGGCAAATATACCCAGAGGAGATTTGTTTGCTTAGTGTCAGTTTTATTGTATCTCAAGCAAGAAGAGAGACTTTGGGGGGGAGGGAGGGGCTGTGCGGTGAGTAAGACAAGAGCAGGCTAGAGGTAGGGGTCTTTGCCTTCAGGCTGGTTTTCTGGAGCAAGTTGGTTTTGAAAAGCCTATAGGAAGATCTTGTGTGGAAAAGAAAAGTGATGAAAGGGGCAGGCCATTATTTTTAGTTTATAAAACATATTGTTTATGAAAAGTTTGGCGAACAAACATGCATATAAGGGGGGACCCAAAAAAATTTATTTATAAAAAACTGTGTATTTATTCTTATATATTTAAACTTCAGTCACCTTCAAAGTACTCTCCATTTGATGCAGTACACCTATTGAGACATTTTTCCACTGGTCAAAACAGTTTTTGAACTTGTTGATTTTGATGCCTTTTAGTGCTTCTGTGTCTTGTTTCACCTCTTCCACACTGACAAAATGACAAAATGACAAAATGTTTCCCTTTGAGGTCTTGTTTCATCCAGGCAAACAAACAAACAAAAATGTCACTTAGGGTGAGAACAAACGAATAGGGAGGATGGGGCACAGTGATCATGCCATTTTTTGGTCAAAAACTGCTGAATACTCAGTACAGTGTGAGCAGGTGTGCTGGTAAATCACTCATCATGAACTGGGCAAGTGCGTTGAAAGAATCTTTAAAAAAATTCATTGAAGCCAAACACAGCCTCTCATGGAAATGCCAGCTGGTGCACTGACACAGATGGGTTCCTAGAACACCCACCCAGCAAAGGAAGCTTGTACTACAAGAGACCTGCCCTTCAGAAGATAATTCCATTTTTTTGGTGGAGGGGAGATCCCCTTTTGTATTTGATGTTTCCTTGGGCAATGAAAAATGATGGGATTTGCAGGTTTTTATAGTTTTGGCTTTTATTTTTAGCTGTCTTACTTTTAATGGCTCACCAAAGCTCTCCTCATTTCTACAATGGCAACTATAAAGATTTATTCTTCATATAAGACTAATAATTAAATGATGTAGCATAGGTGCAAACACTTTGTACCTGGAAAGTGATATTCAAACATTAATTCATATATCTTATTGTTATATCTACCTAGCTTGGTGGAGAGGCAGAACTAGGGAAAATCAATAAAAAATAGTAATAGGGTGTGTGTTCTCTCTCTCTCATGCCCACACCTTCCCCACACTCTCTCTCACTGGAGTACACCTTCACTTTTGTCCCCCTCTTTGTCCCCCCAGGTGCATTACCTTTGCCTTAAAAAAGACTAAAAAAAAAAAAATAGTAATGGGCAGTAAAAAATAGAAGAATATCAAAAGACATTTGTCAGAGTTTGAGCAAAGGATAGAGAAGAGAAAAGCCAGGAGTATTAGGGGGTGGCCTACATTTCTAACTGTTGGGAGGGGTAGGTGGGTAGAGTTAGATAAGTGCTAGTAAAAGAAAAGGCTGGAAGTAAGCTGGATCAGAATGTGGAAAGACCTGAGTGCCAGGAGGTTTGGATGGGCTGGAAGTTGTTGAAATTTCTGAATGACAGACTCTCATTAAAGCTCTTGGATGGTCTCTAAGGCAGTGACCTCTGGGGGGATACACATGAATTCCAGCTTCTAGACCCTGTCACTGCATGTAATTAGAGGGATATGGTATCGTAAAGGGGCTGTGGCCACAAGGTCCTGGAGAGCAGTTTCCAAGGCCAAGGTGCTCTCCCTCCTGGATATAACATGTTATTTCAGAGGCTGCTTTCTCTTTGTCTGCAGTTTGTAAATGATCTGGTTTCCATCATTCCAGGCATAGAGCTGCTTATCTCTGGCATTGTAATGGATCATGGAGTGACTTCTTGGCCGCCTGGGAAAGAACAAGTTGGGCAGATTCTCCTCACTGATTATGCCCCGTGGGTCATAGACGCAGGTGATGCGATGAGGGCCATGGCCACCAGAACTATAGACCACGTAGAGAACCCCACACAAGAGGAATGCAGCCTCGGCATCCTGGCTTCCACATGGAGTGTCCCATGAGTGTTCCACTCCCAGAGTGCCAGGCTCAATTTTGGTGAGAACCAAATGGCCACGGACGCCTGGCCCTGCGTGGATGGCCCAGAGCCCATGCTCATCTGCAGCCAGGTCAATGTAAGTTGATGGGGAGTGCTGGTAGACCAGTGTTCGGCCTGCTCCTCCTGGGAGCAGCATTCGATCTTCCACAGTCCTCTTCTGCAGATTGTATTTGATTATCTCATTGGGAGTTCCTTGGTTATGAAAAAATAGGAAACCTTTGTAGATGACTTGGCCTGTTCCCTGCCAGGAATGCGTTAAGATTAGCTTCCGGGGGCCTGGCTTGGTGCTATCCTCCATGAGCGCCCGCATGTTTGCAAATTCCCAAACAGTGTTGTTTCTGGACCCAATTAAGAAATAAATTTTTGGAGAGTTGCTGACAGCATCTTTCATCCAAGAACCATCTGTGTCCATAGTCTTCTTCACTATTTTCAGAGACTTGATGCCCGTTAGTAAGTTGTCACAGCCTGGCCAAAACAGGAGAAAAAGGGAAGATTACTTTATAAACTATAAAATGTCTGCTTTTCTCACAGATGGCTTTTTCCCCCCTTTAGTGTCTAGAATGAACTTAACATACATAGATCAATGATAACTTATGGTATGATTCAATCAATCAAAGAATTAGATGAATGAATGGGTCTTTGCTAAGGGAGTTCTGTCTACCTAGAAGAGCCAGCACTTCATTCAAGTCAGGATATAAGCAGCTAGTTGCTGTCAGAGGCCCTGTTCACCCCCTAGAGCACTTGGGGGTTTACACAGATATGACTCAGGTATGAAGCTGCCTAATTTAATTCCATTTGCCAAAATTTTATTGGGTTTATCTACTGTGTTCTTAGTGTGTAATGCTCCCAGAACATTGCTAAGTATTGAGGGTAAAAAAATACATTTCTCACATTACCATGAAAAAAGTCATTCTTCACTTAGGAAAAGAGACACTTGGAACAAAACCAAATCATCCCAATTAAGTCCAATCTAGATCAATCAACAAACCCTCATTTAATCACAGATCCATGAGAACAAATGATTATTGTTTTAAGTCACTCAATTTTGGGGTTGTTTGTTCCACAGTATTTTTGAAGCAACAGATCTCTCTCTCTCTCTGTGTCTCTGTGTATGTCTGTGTGTTACACACACACACACAGATGAGGCAAAGGTAGATTTACAATTGTGAGTACATAAAAGAGTTTATTCTTGTATTATTATTTATTAATTATTGTATTATTTTCCATACAAACAACTGTAAACCTAATTTTGCCCCATCATATATTATATAATCAACCCTACACCTTCAAGAGATCATCTTCTAGTGACAGATTCTGTCCCTTAAACTACTAGAACATTATAAAAGCTCTATTCATCCGTTCATTTATTTATTCATGAATGCATGCATGTAGTCAATAGACATTGGATACTTACAGAGGCAAGATACTGACCTAGGTATTATGATCTGGGGGTGCAATGGGCTGAGGTACAAGTACAATGATGAATTAGCAGTGCTTCCTGCTTAATATGACTAACTAGAATATAAAGCTTAATGTGAAAACCTTTATACAAGAACAAAGAATAGAGATGTCATTTGAGGCAGAGGTTAATCTGCATTTGAATTGGTCCTTAAAGGAGGACATTCTGAGATAGATAGAAAGAACATTCCTGATTTAACAAAACCATATTTGGGCAAGTCCTCCAAGATTAGTGTTAGTAAAGCAGTATCAGTTCTGGCTGGTGTGGCTCAGTGGATTAAGCACCAACCAAAGGGTCATTGGTTTGATAACCAGTCAGGGCACATGCCTGGATTGCAGGCCATGTTCCCAGTTGTGGGTGCTCAAGAGGCAACCATATATTGATGATTCTCGCTATCTTTTTCCTTCTCCCTTTCCCCTCTCTCTAAAAAAAAAAAAAGATAAAATTTTAAAAAGTAAAATAAAATAGTGTCAAACTTAAACAAATACAAGCTAAATACGTGATATTGCCTCAAACTTGGTGCATAAAACAAAGTAGTACAACAGATTGAAACCAGCTCAGTGCCTGAAACCTTGAGGGTGAAGCTAAAGAAGATGGATTTCATTCTATTGGCAGATACAGAGCTACTGCAGATTTTGGGCAAGATAAGCAATGGTCAGGGCTGTTCAACAAGATTAAGCTGGTAGTCACGTATGACGGGTACATGGGAGAGAGACAAACATCACGGAAACCAATTAGACGAATATTTCCACAGTTCAAACAGGATGATAAGGGTATAAACTAAGTGGAGGAAGATGAAATTTTCATTTTCCTAGTTCTTCCCTGCCACTTCAGACTATTATTATTCTTCCACTTTTATCCAAAAAACCTTCCTTCTTTGTATCTTATGCTATCAGCTTCTTCTAGTCAAATCATTGACTATTCTCCAGGACACTACCCCACATGCATCAAGAGCCTGAGCACTTCAACCTTTTCAACTCCATAGTACCTTACTTTCACGCCACTTTAGTAACCTCTTCCCACAGTCATACTCTGGATTCCCCCCATCCCCCAGAACTGTTCCATATTATCAACCTAAAACTCTAATATTCTACCTTCTGCAACAACACCTAATCGTTCCATTTTTCACTGCTTTGCTCTCACCTCCTTTGCTCTTCCATTTCATATGCCATCCAGTTCCTCCATCTGAACTTTCTCCCAGGCTATCAGCCCTCTCTTGGCCTCACTTCCCTTCCTACCCATTCTAAGCCACCATGATGATAGCTCTTTGAGCAGTCTCGTCACCCACCAACCCCTTGTTATTCTACAATATTCACTCTACAAAATTTAGTTCAGACAACTGCCTCTGCTCTGAAGAGTTGTGTGTTAATGGAGAAAATCTCATATTGGTACCACTACACATTAGGTGTTTCTAACCTCAGCTGAGCCTTAAATATAATACTGCTTTTTATATTTAGCCCCCATCTTCCACAAAGCAACTATCTTAAATCTCCCCACAACTACCCCATCATTCCCTTCATAGCAATAGATTAACCCTTGGAAAAATAAACACAGTTAGACTCCTTTTACTTCCTTTCCCTTACTTACCAACTTTCTTTCAGTTGTTCTACCCTTGTTACTCTCCCACACATCTTAGAAGAGGCCATGTCATTCCTCCCATCAAGACTAATACATTCACTGTGCTCTGACCTGGTCCTTTCCTGGCTTCTCCTAGACCTCCTTTCTGTTATTTTGACTTTCTCCTTCATACAATTTCTTTAGCTCACAAGTATCTTACCTGTATTAGAAAACAATTCTCTCTCAATAGGCATCCTTTCCTGGTTACTTCACTAGATTGTCCTACAGAATAGTCCGTTTCCTCTACTTTCTCGTTTCCCATTCTTTCACATCACCATAATTTCACAGAAACTACACTTTGTAATGTTATCAGGCACTTCCTGGCTTAAAAAATCAGACCTTTTATGGCCATATCTTACTTGACCTTTCTGTAGCATGACATCATGATCAACTCCTCCTTCCTAAAGATTTCCTTCTCCTTGATCTTTGTGTCGCCACTGTCTCTGTGTGCCTACTTGTTTTTTCTCTGACTGTTCATGGCAGAGACAATGTCTGTCTGTGTTCCTCAAATGCCACTTCATTTTCCTCATCTCTAGTTATGCATTTGCAGCTTCCTTGGTGGTTAGGCTATACCCACTGACCTGTGTTCTGTCCAGCGAGATGTGGACAGAAGTAGTATACACCATTTCCACCTGGCCATAAATATGCTATTTTCCAGAAGACCTTAGAGTCTTAGAATTTTGAGTCAAGATAAGATTAGTTCTATTGATCATTTCAGGAAAAGTGGGTCCTCAGTTTTAATTAAGGACTTGATGTTGGAACAGCTCTGTTAGGCTGCTTACTGTAAGACAAGTAGTGTCATAGAGGCATCCCTGCTGGTCTTCCTAGAAACCACAAAGAACCCTCTGGGCCTCCATTAAATCCTGATGAGGTCTGTATCATGGGTAGGAGAGGATGAGGGTGCCCCTCATTGATTGGAGGGTGAGGTGGTGGTATGATAGACATCTGTACATCAGTCTGCCAAGGAGAACTGGGCACTCAGAGGGCTTCCTCAAGTCCTTCCAATGGCTTTGGAATAAGAAGCTGGATGTGCCAGTGGGTTGTCATTTTCTTCCTAATAAATGCTTGGGTTCTGTAGGCCAACTGGAGGTCATCTAGAGTTAGAGGACAAGAAACAGTTGAAGGGAGAGAAACTGGACACAAAGAAGAAAGGTACATGGTCAGAGAAGTCCCACAAGCTCTGAGGAAATTAAGCATTTTAGCAAACTATTTGTTACTGGCAGATGTTTGGGTAAAAAATCCTACCACACTTAATCAATTTGTCATCCAACATTATCATGCCTTCTCTTTCCTCAAGCCTCCATATTGCCCTTCTCACTCTCGTAAGAATATCTTGCCTCTTATTTCATTGAGAAAATAGGAGCTATCTGAGAACTACCATCTCTTGCCTAAGTTACCGCAATAGACTCCTACAAGGTGACTGCACCTCCATCCTTGACTCCCATAGTCCATTCTCAGACAGAGGGATTTTTAAAAAAACGTAAGTCAGAACATGTCACATGTCTGCTCGAAACTCACAAGTGACTTCCCACCTCACTGAGAGTAAAGCTCAAGTTTGCCTTCTGGGGCATACGTGAGCGATTCCCCCCTCTGCCTCTCTGGCCTTGTCTCTACAACTCTCCCACCGTGTTCATTTTGTTCAGCCACACTGGCCTCCTTCCTCAAGTTGTGCCAAGCTCTCTCCTGCCTCAGGAGTTAAGACACTTTCTGTTTCATCTACTTGCAACCCCACTATCTTCCCCAAGATATCGACATGGCTTCCTCTCTTGCTTCCTTTAGGTCTGTTCTCAAATGTTACCTGGTTATTAAAGTTTTTTTCTGACAACCCAATAATAAAAAGGCAACCTCTTCTGCAGCTCTCCATAACCCCTTTACCCTACTTCATTTTTTCCCACAGTGCTTATCTTCTATCTGACCTATCATAAATTCATCTGTTAACATTTGCTGCTTGACTTCTTTTAATAAAATGTAAACTCCTTAAGGGCAGGAGTTTTGTCTTACTGCCCATTCATTGCTGCCTGCTTTGCCCGTAGGACAGCACCTGGCACTAGGCCAGTATTTGCTGAATGAATGAGTTTACCAACCACCAAATCTACTAACTGCACCTAAAACCATACTCACTCCTTTCCCTCCTATTTTGCACTTTTTCAGTGGAGCTAATCCCCTCTTTCCTACTCAAATATTTAGCACCTGAAATGATATCCCTTCTTCTCTCTATTAGATCATTCCCCTCAGTAAACAACTTTTAGTGCGGCTCCATTTCTCTGTTCCACTTGACAATAAAACCCCTTAAAAGAGGACTTCCCTCACCTCCAATCATCCTTTCAGCTACTCTAAGCTTCAGTTCTCCACCGATCCAAATTCCCCTGCCCACTCCACTGAATTAGTTCTTGTCAAGGTCACTGACAACCTTAATGCTGACAAATCCAAGGGTCTTCAACCTACTCAAATTCTCAGCAAAATTTCATTATTTGACCACCATCTCCCTTGAAACTCCTTCTTCTCTTGATTTTGGAGCACTGCTCCTTTTGTTTGTTCTCCCATCTTTCTGGATTTCTTTCTTGGCATCCTTTGCTAGTTCCTTCTTATCTTCCACCTTTAAGTGCTCTGTCCTCATACCTCTTCTTTACCTACAATCACTTCCCAAGTCACCTCATTTTATCTCATGGCTCTGAATTCCATGTACAGTCTAAATAATGATGAACTCCAAATTTGTATGTGGAATGATGTCCCATCCTGAGACCTATCTAGTCCCCAAACTCATTTATCCAACTTCCTACTTACAATGTCCCTACTGGGATATCTTCAAATAAAAGCAGAATCCCTGCTTTTATGCTACAAACTCTTTTATCCTCTCTTCCCATTTCTGGAAAGAACCATCAAACAAGTTTCTTTTCTAGAAGTCATGCTTCATTTCTTTTCTTCCACCCCACCCCCCAGCAAGTTCTAATAGTAAAGCTTACCTTTAAATGGTGATGTTAAATTTAAATTAAAATGCCCAAATGCATCTCTCTCACCCTCTTCCCACTTCCTCTTCCTTTGTACTCTTTAAATCTTCTCCTCTTGCCTAGACCATGAAAATTGTCACTAATTTCTCTCCCTGATTTTACCCTTGCTTACCTACATACAGTATGTTTTCCGCAAAAACAGTAGGAGTGATTTGCTTTAAAATAGGGATTATGTCACTGAGACTCACTAAATCCTTTTGCTTATCACTTTTGGAAGAAAATTCTAACCCCCAACCCTGTCCTCAAGCAGCGGTCCCCAACTCTTTTGGTACCAGGGACTGGTTTTTCCACTGGGCCAGGGGTGGGGTTGGGGGAATGGGAGGTGGAGCTCAGGGGAGCTTCCCTTGCAGCCCAGTTCCTAATAGGCCACTGACTAATAGGTGGTTGGTGGCCTGAGGGTTGGGGACCTCTGTCCTAAAGGACCTATATGATATAGCTGCTGACTATTTCTGGGACTTTATCCTCTACTCTCCTCCCCACTTGCTCAGTGCCTTGGGACTACATTGGCTTTCCTGCTATTCTGGGGCAATGTCAAGTTTATTTCTGCCTCAGGGCTCTTGCACTTGCAATTCTTTTGGTCCAGAGTGACGTTTTTCTTGATCTTTCCATAGGCTGCTCCTACTTATCTTTCAAGTCACAGTTTCATTATCATCTCTTTAAGAACTTCCCTGAGACTGCTGTATCTAAATTTAAAATGATGTCCTCTAACCTATAGTATTTTTTCCTATTTCCTTGAGATCACTTATCACATTCTGTAATTATGTTATCTGTTTTATTCTTTGGGTTATTGTCCTTCTCCTCTACTACACTGTAAGCTCCATTAAACAGGGCCATTGTTTCAATGTTTACTATTGTATCCTACTGCCCAACTCAGTGCTTAATGGGCTCAATAACTATCTATTAAATTAATGGGGAAAATAGCTTCATTCAAGTCAATGTTTTTCTAGGGTCTAAATAGAGCTTCACATCCGGAGCTGTGATCACAGTCCTGTCTTAAGTAAATAATATTTGTAAAGTACTTTAAAGCTTTTAAGATACTTTCAAATCCATTATTTCATTTAAAAATCTGACACAAGGCTCTCATCAAGGGAACCTATGGTAAGAGTGGAGGCGAGGAGCAACCTTAGCCGGAAAGAACCTCATCCCAGGGGGTCAGTCCTTGTGGGTGGTCATGTTGTCACTGTGTGCTGTGAGAAAACCCAGAGAACTTGCCTGGCCGCCAGTGTGGCCAGAGCCTGGCTTTGGGGATGAGGTGCAGAAGTCTCTCAGCCATCAGTAGCCACCATGTCCTGCTGCTGATATGCTGTGCCAGCCTGAGGGATTGCTTCCCTGTGGCCTCTGGGTCACCTTTGTCCAGTGGGCCTGCACTAAAGGAAGGCAAACCTCTGGGGAAGGCAGGGAAACCTGGGCTGGCTGGCATCTATGCCCTGCAGGGGGACCTAACAAAGGGACCCTAGCCACACTGTGCTTGGCTATGGCACGGAGGAGGAGTGGCTTTCACTGACCAGGACCCATCCCTGCTAGAGCCCAGGATAGCATTTTCTTCAGTTTCACAGGCTCATGGTGTCTCATGTAAATGCTCTGCTCCTCACATATTCTCTGGTAGTTACAGAGGATGAATGAATGAGGGTTTAAGTCTGTAAGTGATCACAGGTACTGTTATTGGGGAGAGGGAGGAATATTAGAGAAGTTTAGACATTGTTCCCTATTAACCCTGGTGCACTGTTAGTGGGAGTGCAGACTAGTGCAGCCACTATGGAAAACAGTATGGAATTTTCTCAAAACACTAAAAATGAAACTGCCTTTTGACCTAGCAATACCACTGCTAGGATTATACCTGAAGAACCCTGAAACACTGATTCTGAAAAACCTATGCACCTATGAACCTATGTTCACAGCAGCACCACTTACAATAGCCTAATGCTAGAAACAGCCTGAGTGCCCATCAGTGGATGATTGGATCAAAAAACTTTGGTATATTTACACAATGGAATACTACACAGCAGAAAGAAAGAAGAAACTCCTACCTTTTGCCACAACATAGATGGAACTGGAAAGTATTACGCTTAGTGAAATAAGATAGTTAGTGAAATGCAAATACCATATGAGCACACCCAATACAGAAGACTAATGAACAAAATAAACAAATAAACAAAACAGAACCCGAGACATGGAAACAAGGAACCGACTTTCAGTGTGCAGAGGGGAGGGAGGAGGAGGAAGGGGAGAAAGAGGCAAAGAAGAGGAAGAGTTTAGTCAAGGAACTAGGAACATAGGTGACCCATGGACATGGACAACATGTGGAATTGACTGTGGGAGGGGGGATGGAGAGGGTGGGGCAGGGGAGAGTAGTAGGGGAAAAATGGGATAAATGTAATATAATACTAATACAATTAAATTAAAGTAAAAAAGAAATTACAATTAATTATAAGGATGAAATTATAACTAATTAATAAAAGAAAGATGCTCATTTAAAAATTTTTTGTTTTGCAAATTTGATAGAAAAATGAGAAATGCAGATTCAGCTTGTCTTTGTCATGGATATCAGTATCTTTTTTATAAGTTTAATAGCTACGTTTTCTTTGACAAATCTTTATATGTTTTTAAACATTTTTATATACAGTTGTTGTATTTGTTATTTATTATCTAGTTGATAGCCTTTCTTACAAGAGCTTTTCATGTAATTAAAAATGTCATTTGCTCTATTTCATTCAAAATGTTTTCCCTACTGTGTCAACTTCCTTTGACTTAGGGTGTTCACCGCAGAGTATTTCTATAAATTCTATAAATTAAACTTAGCAATTTTTTCTTCTTTGGCTCCTATTTTTGTTTTCATATATAAAACACCATTCTTCTAAATTTGAAAAGAAAAGAAATTGTTTCTTATTGCAAAATAAGCACAAAGGCCCAAGAAGTTAATTAATGTCTATAAATACATATGATGTGCCTGGTATTGTGATAGGTGCTTTGTTTAGGTTAACTTATCTAATTCTTACAATAAGCCCAAGTGGTAGTAGATATTTTAATCTCCTGTTCCCAAGTGAAAAAAAATAAATTAAGACTTAGATCACAGAGCTGTGGGTCCTTGATCTCAGTCTAAGCCAGGAGGCAGGGCCAGCCAGGACACCTCCAGCGGCCCCAGAGCCATGGTGAAGGGTGTATATGTGTGTGGTGGGAAGGAATGGAGAGCGGGTGAGTCTGGGTGTGCCTAGACAGGGGCAGCTGAGGGAAATGGGCTCCCGGGGACCTATCCACAGGATGATGACATCTGAGGGGACAAGGAAGTCCCTAGTCTTCCCATCCTTCTGGGAGGAAAGTCAGCAGGCTTGCAGCCCAGCTGAGAGGAATTATATCTAAGAATAAGACATGTTCAATGTCTCACACATAAGAAAATGTTCATTTAAAATTCAGATGCAAAGTTGGCAGTTCCAGAACAGTCACAGGGGTATAAAATGCAGCATAGGGAATATAGCCAATAATATTATAGTAACTATGTATATATGGTGCCAGGTGGGTACTAGACTTATCAGGGGGATCACTTCATAAGGTACAGAAATATCCAATCACCATGCTGTACACCTGAAACTAATCTAATAAAATTTTATTTGTTTGATTTTTAGTCCTGGCTGGTGACACAGTGGATAAGTCGCCAGACTGAGAACCCTAAAGTCGCCGGTTCATTCCCGGCCAGGGCACATAAATAACCAGGTTGCAAGCCAGGTCTCCAGTCAGGTCTGTAGCTGGAGGCAGGTGAAAGGCAACCATACATTGATGTCTCTCCCTCTTTTGCCTCTCTCTCTTCCCTTCTCTCTAAAAATAATAAATAAAATCTTAACAAAACAAAACAAAACAGAAATCCAGGTGCTGTCAGGGCACTTACCAGGGGTTTCTAACCTGGTCTAGGAAGGCTTTGCTGAGGAAGTGATATTTACTTATTTCATTTATTGTTTAATTAATTTATTGTTGTTGTATTACAATTGTCTCACTTTTCCCCTCACTGCTCTGCCTTGTCCCACTCACCCCATCCCCTCTCCTATAATCAATCCTCACCTCGTTGTCCATGTCCATGGGTCATTCATACTAGTGCCTTGACTAAACCCTCCCCCTTCTTCCCTACTCCCACCCCTCCAGTCACCATCGGTCTGTTCTTGTTTTCATGTCTGGTTCTACTCTGCTTATCTGTTTGTTTTGTTCATGAAACTAATATAATTCTAAATGCCAACTGTAATTGAAAAATAGAGAAATAAAATGAAATCCAGCAGAAAGTAACACAAAAAAATTCTTTCTCCCTCTACGCCTCCATTCTAATGCAGAGTCCCTGGAGAAATAGCAAAACAAAGAGAGTGTTGATAGATGGGTTGCATCAGGGGAAGGGGTCTGGGGGAAAAGGAACAGGACTTTCCCCAGGCGCTCCCGCTGCTTCTCCTTTCCCTTCCTTGGATGGAATCTGCTACTGAGAGTCAGAACCCCAAGGGGTCTGAACTAGGTCTCTGGTTCTCTATGTGTCTCCCTAGAAATCCCTTTGTCAATTGCCTTAGCTGAGCTTTTCCAACAGTAAAAGGGGGAGTGTAGCCTGGATGCTGCTTATAGTTTTTTTCAGAGCATATATTTTATAATTTTTATAAATTCTTATTTTGGAATTTGGGGAAAATACACTTTTGGTGCCTGAGTAAAAGAGGAAGTTGAGACTCTGCTGTGCTTCTCTTAAGAAGGGATAATTAGCAAGAGGAAAAGGAAGGATAGAAAATAAATCCAAACCCTTTGAGTTCAGCCAAAATGCAAATTATGTAACACCCACAATGACAGGCCAGGTTCCACCTGCAAACCAGAGAATGAAACTCTGTCCTTTCTCCCTCAGGCAGAATTGCAGACAAGCAATTAGGATAGAATTTGGCCCACGGCCTCACCGTGAATTCATATACAGAGTTCACTTATTTGAATTAAAAAAAAAAAACACTTTCCTCCTTATTTAATGACAACACTCTCCAGACCTGGTGAGACTTGTCCTTCTGTAGGGAAGTGACCCAGTAGGGGTTATGTTTTAGAACATCTGTCTGGATGTTGGCAGAGAAGGGGCTGGGGTCAGGGGTGTGCAGAGCGACCACAGAGAGACAGGTGGAGCAGCTGTTAACTATAAGCCAGATGAGAGATAATTTAAATGACAATGGCTAGAAAAATGGGTATAGATTCAAGAAACAGGAAAGGAGAGGTCAGATCTTAATAACAATTAGGTTGAGGGAGCTGGATAATAAATCAAACTCAAGGACAGGGTGATAGATTGCGTGAAATAGTGAAAGAGAAGAGAGGACAGGTTGGCTTGGGAAGAGTGCTGAATTCATTAAAAAGAAGAGAATTCCTATCGAACCATAAATATCTTGACTGCCTCTTTAAATTCCGTTATAAAATGACTTCTTCAACCACCTGAGTTGCATTCATGTGAATAAACATTTGTTAATACCTATCGAGTGACAGGTATGAGTGACAGGTATAATGCTAGGGACTGGGCTGAGGAAGATGATGGCTCTTGGATGAGCAGTCAATTGCAGCGCTTCAAGCAATGACAATAACATTGTCAACGTGAACTTACTTATTCTAGAAATTAGGGCCATTGCATGCTCCTTGCCCACAGAATACATTTCAGGTACCTCAGCGTGACACTCAAGGTCCTTTATCTGACTTCTTTTGTCACTTCCCTGCCATGCTAGATGGGGTCGCTAGTCACCAAACTTGCCATGGCCTCTCAAGAGTTTTGGACATTGCACAGACTTTCCCTTAGCTCACCTTTGCTAATTTGGGCTATACCTACTCATCCTTCAACACAATAATACTAGACTCCTGCTGAGCTGTTGGTTGCACCTCCTGTGTCCCAAGCATTCTGTACAGCCCACTCTCCTTTGGGGCACTCATGATGCTGAGTTGGAATTGCTTATTCACTTTGTTTCTTGCAAGCACTTCAGGCAGGAACTATGTCTCATCTGTTATTTTACCTACAGTGCCTGGGACACAATACATATCTCCCTCCTATTCAGTCTTCTACTGCTTACCATCCGAACTCAGGAATCAATTCAATTCAGATAACACAGCATCAGTCAATGTCCAAACCTTCTATCTCAATTCATGCTGTGGCAACTTAGAATTAAAATTGGTTTGAATAGCAGGAGGCATGTGTGGTCATTAGCAGGCCCTATTTCATTGTCTGCATGGCTGGGTGGTATGAAAGGGGTCCCAGTGAGCCATAGGAGGGGGCTTTGCAGGGCTGTGAAACCAGGGCTTAAACAGGGTCAGGAATACCATAAATGTGCTAGATGTTGGTTTTGATGAGTTACAAGAACTCTTTGGTAAATCCACATTAGAGGCTTCTCTAGGTGCCCAGCGCTAAATTCAAACTATCCCCTGGCACCTAGTACGGGGAGCCCTGACAGCTCCTCTTTATTGATGATTAGTGATAGATTGTGAGGAAGAAAAGTGGTTTGCACCGCTGTGTTGCTCAGCAACACTGAGTTGAGAACTTGATGGGGGTGCATGGAAGCTGAAAGCTGTGCAAC